>CAUYRH010049508.1:0-13088 GCA_963574655.1 Perodicticus potto | reverse complement strand
GCTGTAGGTGCCACGGTTGGCTGGCCTCTGGACCAAGGGGAAGTCAGCCTTCCAGTGGCCCTTTCTTTTGTAGAGAAGGCATCGCCCTGGTGGGGGTCTGGAATTTGGGCAATGTCGTACCCAGTGGCCTTCTTTTTTTTTTTTTGGAGACAGAGCCTCAAGCTGTCACCCTCTATAGGGTGCAGTGGCATCACAGCTCACAGCAACCTCCAATTCCTGGGCTCAAGTGAGTCTCCTGCCTCCGCCTCCCAAGTAGCTGGGACTATAGGCGCCCGCCACAACACCCGGCCATTTTTTGGTTGCAGCCGTCATTGTTGTTTGGCGGACCCGGGCTGGATTCAAACCCGCCAGCTCAGGTGTACATGGCTGGCGCCTTAGCCAGTTGAGCCACAGGCGCCGAGCCAGGTTTCCATTTTATTTTATTTTTATTTATTTATTTATTTATTTATTTATTTATTTATTTATTTTTGAGACAGAGTTTCATTTTTGTTACCCTCGGTAGAGGGCATGACACCATAGCTCACAGCAACCTCAAACTCTTGGGCTCAAGTGATTCTCTTGATCCTCCGAAGGGGCTGGGACTATAGGCAACTGACACAATGCCCAGCTATTTTTTTTAGAGATAAGGTCTCACTCTTGCTCAGACTGGTCTTGAACCTGTGAGCTCAGGCAATCTGCCCTCCTCATGCTCCCCTAGTGATAGGATTATAGGTATGAGCCACTGCACCTGGCCTTGGTTTTCATTTTAATGTAATGAATAACACAACTTACAAGTAAGGTATGTAATACTTTTCATTTTAAATGAATAGATAATTCATACTTAATATATCCAATTAATTATCACAGAATGCTTTTGTTGATTTTTTTCCCTAAATCTACATCCATAACCAACCACATGGCTATGGATGTAGATTTAACATGAGTAGTTCCAACACAAATGTTGGTAAATATTTTGTTTTTTACACTAACCGGTGAAACAATAAAGTTTGTCAATGACATGATTGGCTTATTTACTGAGTAAGATAGCAAATTTTGAATATTAGAAGAACATTTCCTCAAGTTTTTGTGCTATGCACCATGTAAAGGTTATAGACACTACATGCTTTATTTATTTATTTATTTATTTATTTATTTATTTATTTATTTTTGCACTTTTGGCCGGGGCTGGGTTTGAACCCACCACCTCTGGCATATGGGGCCGGTGCCCTACTCCTTTGAGCCACAGGCACCACCACTACTACTTTTGCTTTTAATTCAAAACTATTATTAACATTTTTCTCCAATATTCTATGACAATGTCAAAACATTCTCTCCTCTTATCAGTACTCCTTCACTCCGGCAGGAGAGCATTTGAAATTTATTATACAGTTTATGATTTTCACACATCCTACTCAGCAGTTGCATTAGAAGGAAATATATGTATACTTTTGTATTTATATGTGCCGAAAGTAGAATGGAAAGATATACTCTGAAATTTCATTTATTTGTGATTTTGTGTTTATAGGTGATTCATTTTATTTTCTTGTAGAGTACCAGAGGAAGGACTTTAAAAAATAATATAAAAAGAAAGATTTAAAAATAAAATATGTAAATGGGTGTAAATCCATATGTGTAGTCAGATATGAGGTCAGACAATTAAGTTCGCAAAATCATCCTAGAAAAAGTGTAGTAAGGCCGGTGCAGTGGCTCACACCTATAATCCTAGCACTCTGGGATGCTGAGGCGGGTAGATCACCTGAGCACACAGGTTCAAGAGCGAGACCCCGTCTCCAAAAATAGCCAGGTGTTATGGCAGGCGCCTGTAGTCCCAGCTAATGGGGAGGCCGAGGTAACAGAATCACTTGAGCCCAAGAGTTTGAGGTTGCTGTGAGCTGTGATGCCACAGCACTCTACAGACAAGTGAGAATCTGTCTCAAAAAAAAGAAAAAGTGTAGCACTTCTTTTCTAGGACACTTCTTTGCTGAGTGTCACTACAGTCACCTCTGAAGTCTTCCCCATGGGAAGCTATGCACTGATACCAGTGCCTAGTCTGCCCTTCATAGCGATTTTGGGACTCTTTTTCTGGAATGAGCATGTCAGGTGTTGTGTAAGTTCTGACGGTGAAGTTCACGAATTTGTCCTAGAAATAGTGCTACATACATGGATCATTATGAAAGTCTTGAGATACACAAGAATCAAGAAACATAAAATTCTCATGGATGAAAACAAATGAAGCCCTCTCAACAACATGGATAAGCCGAGCAAGTTGAAACGTGTGCAGGTAATTCAGAAAGGACACTTTTCTTGGAAGTGAAATAATGGACCATAATGTTGTCTGTCTCAAAACTTTCAAAGTGACCCACAATACCTCATTGCTGAATATCACTATAATCACTAGATAGCCGGATATGTGCGTGCGTGCGTGCGTGTGTGTGTGTGTGTGTGTGTGTGTGTGTGTGTGTGTGTGTGTGAGATAACTTCATTGTCCAACCTTTTATGTGCATGTTGTGTATAAATTTTTTTTCACCTGAGGACCCTGCCATTTGTTTCAGTTTCTGGGAGTTGTCTTTGGAACTGACTCCTTGGTTTTGGGATGCTCACCACAAAGGGCGTTTTATTAATTTCTATGTTAATATAAGGCAAACATTGACCCATTCATCTTGAAGAAAGTTGCACAGCTCACCTTAAATTTGCATGCTGATGCTACAAACTCAGAATTCTGTGTTCTGCTTAGCCATGCAAATTAAGCTTGCTTTTAGCCAGCCTGTGTGTCCTTGAAGAAGGATGAGAAATGGATTTCTAAAATTATAATGATTTAGACGAGTCTGGTCAGAGACTGGAACAGTGGTGGGGACTATCATGATTGCTTCCTTGCATGGTAAGGATCTATCTATAACTCTGGGAGAATTTAAGCTCTGTTCTTGCTTGGAGCAAACACTTTTATATTGAGCAAGTGGTGAGTGCTAAATGTTTTCCTGATTAAGCATCCCACAAGTAATTGCTGAGGGAAGTGGTGATGGCAACAGTGCTCAACGTTTCTTAGGCCTGTCCACGTAGCTGGGTTCCAAGGGTAACAACATGCAATAGGCCAGTGGGCATCTCAGAGAGGGGGCATCTGTGAGACTTTGAGAACCTCAGGAAAAGAAGGGACTTTCTGAAAGTCTAAGTCCTTTATATTTGACAATTAAGAGTCAATTAAGAGGGGGCCTAGCATGATCATCTTCTATAATACCATGATATAAGAAAGAATGAAATAAGTGCTATAATAGGTAAAAAAAAAAAAAAAAAAGAGAGAGAGAGAGAGACATGTCAAGAAAACAGAGAAAGGAGTGATATTTCCCTTTTTTTTTGAGACAGGGTCTTGCTCTGTTACCTGGGCTTCATCATGAAGTGGCTTCATCATGAACAAGGATCATGAACCATTTGGCAGATTTTTACCCATGACATAAGATTTTATTAAATGCAACATTTTGAAAGCATGAATGAGTTTGGAAATAATTTTCCCAAGATATGGCAGTCAGTATCTTTCACTGTTCTTGTGTGCCAGTTATAGTTTACTGCTTCATAGCTCCAAATTCAACCTTTTTGCCTGTTATATGAAAATGTATCTGGGCCTTCAAATATTTGTCCTTCAAAGCCAGCTGACACTAAAGCTTAGTCAGCAGAGGGTACTGGAGAGCCATTGCAGGAGAAAAGGATTTTATTTCTTGGTTTCTGCAGCATGCTCTGCTCCTTCCGTGTGTCTTCCTCCAATACCAGCCTCCTTCCACAGCACATGTGGCTTCCCCAGTGTCTAGCTCTCGTTGCATGAGGGGCTTCTCTAGTGTCCTACCCTTGAAGTTCATGGCAGCCCCATAGCCAGATTTCCCTGATAACTCTCTCACTCAGGTTGTTTCACAGTGGCTTGCACTCCAGGGAGCAAATTTCCAGCAAGTTCTACTGGTACAGCATCACAGAGGGCTTCTCAGCCATCCAATGATCCATGGCCAAACCCTCTCCAGTGAGGTCCGAATCTCAACTTTGGGGGCTATCAGGGCTCTTTCTTCAGTGCTCTAACTCAGCCCTAGAGGTAATGGCTATTTGATATAATATTACATAGTAGAACTGCTATTTTTTATATATATGCATATATATAAATTATATATGTATATACACACAAATACATGTATACACACACAAATATATATGCCATACTAGTTTTCTTCTTACTAGCCAATCCCTTGTTATGCCATGTCCTGTTATATTCTTTTTTTCTTTTCTTATTTGCTTTCTTTCTTTCTTTCCTTTTTTTTTTTTTTTTTGAGGCAGAGTCTCACTCACTCTGTTGCCTTGGCTAGAGTGCTGTGGTGTCATCATAGCTCACTTCAACCTCCAACTACTGGGCTCCACCTACTGATCCTTCTGCCTCAGCCTCCTGAGTAGCTTTGACTACAGACATGTATCACCATGCCTGTAGTGGTTAATTTTTCTATTTACCTATAGAGATGAGGTCTCATTCTTGCTCAGGCTGGTCTCAAACTTCTGACTTCAAAGCAATCCTCCTGCCTCATTCTCCCAAAATACTATGATTAGAGTTATGAGCCACTGCACCTGGCAAATAACTATTTCTATTAAGTTTTCTCTGCATTAATTCCTGTATGACTTCTTTCTCCTGATCAGGATAGCAGACTGATATTCCTTGGCACAAATAACAACTTATACCCTGTTTTTTTACTTCTTTACTTCTTTTTCAAAAAAGATAAATACAATGCATTTTAATGCCCTTTTGACATCTGAATTGTCCTGGAGTTTTACCTCCTCTATAGTCTCCACTTCCAACTAAATCCTTCTTGATATAGGGTATACTGTAGCTTCAGAAATCATGATGCTGCTCAATAAACAGACTGTGTTCTTGTACATCCTTTCAGGCCCCAGTCCCTCTACTTAGACTCTTTCCTTCCTGTAATGTTCTTGAAGAATTCCTACTTATCTTTCAAGACCTCAACTCCAGTGTTATCTTTGTGAAGCTTTTTTGGCAGAGTTATTCACATACTTCTATGTCAGCACTTAGCATGTAGTTTATTTTCTCCAATAGATTATAAGATCCTTGAAGACAGGGATGTGTCCTGTTCATTTTCATACTCTTAGCTCCTAGAACAGAGCCCAACACAGAGTAGGACATCAGCAAATGTAAAATGAATTTGTCTACATATAATGCAAGAGATGGAACAAGTTCCAAAGCCATTATTATTTACAATAATTGGCTATGATACAATTCCTTTCCGGCCCATTTGTGAAAGTTATGACAACTCAGAGAATCAATTCTGTTCTTGCAATTATCAGGGCCTCCAGAGTTTGGCTTGTTTTGATCGGCTGAAAACCAGAACAGAATCTCTATCCCTGAAGCAACAAGCCATGATGCTATTCTCAATCTCATCTCAATTCCTCAAGAACCAGGTGTCTTTAATTGGAGTACAACAAACTTGGTGACTCAACTGGCTTTTTTTTTTTTTCTGAGACAGAGTCTCACTATGTTACCCTTGTGACCTCACAGCTCACAGCAACCTCAAACTCTTCGATTTAAGCGATTCTTTTGCCTCAGCCTCCCAAGCAGCTGGGACTACAGGTGCCCACCACAAGGCCTGGCTATTTTTTTGTTGCAGTTGTCATTGTTGTTTAGCAGGCCCAGGCAGGGTTCAAATGCACAAGCCCAAGTGCATGTGGCCGACTGAGCTATGGGCCCCAAGCCGACTTAACTGGCTTATTAAACTTCACTTTTCTCACTTACTCCTAACTCACAGAAGGATGATTACATGAGATAATGCAAATAAAGTTTGCATAGTGCTTGACACAAAATGATCATTCAAATATTAGGCGTTAACTGACATTCCCTCGTGCCCAGGTTTAGCCACAGTTCCGGCGACAGTTCCTGCTTGCTTTTTCCTGGATTGGACAGCTGGAGCTCAGTCCTGGCCCGAGCATTCTGATAGTGCATTCCTGGCAGACCTGGAGATCTGGACGCCAGTCTCCACACATTCTCTGCTATGTCATCTATTCCATTTTAGGATTTGGGCATCCCCAGTCCATTTTCTTTCTGTCCCCCTTTCTAACTCTTGGCCTGCCCCACTCCAACTTCTCTACTCCGCAGCTGACCACAATCCAGCACACACGGTGACACGTCCCAAAGTAACAAAAGCAGAAGAAATTGCAGACATTTTTCTCCCCAAATGGAGCTTATGGGGAAATTTCTAATGAGAAATAAATGATCCTGGGGTTTCATGTGATTAATGCGGAAGCAAGTGTGCTGCTAGTCAATGTTTGCTTTTCTGTTCTTGTTGCCTGGAGAGGAGGAAACGTTGGCTAGAGCTTCTCTGTGCCCCCAGAGACTTTGTACCAGCCTCTTTGGCTCCCTCTGCTGATAACTAATGTGACTAGGTGTGGGTGGGGGAGCTTTCCCTTCAGCATGGCCCAAAAGAGTTCAAGTCCTAGCCTTGTCACTTGCCAACTGTGTGAGCGCAGGCAAGTTTCTTAACTCCTCAAATCCTCTGTGTCTCCATTTATAAAATAGGGATGATAATAAGAATAGTAGCTACTAAAGGAAAATTAGATGATACACAGAAATTACTCAGCACAGTCCCTGGTACAGAATAAGAACCCAGTTGAGAGTTGGAGCCCGAAAGGCCCAGAAATAATAAAAGAATGAAAGGTGGGACCTGCAGAAAAGAGTTTTTCTGAAGGATTATGGCAAGGTGGATTTTGATTAACCACATGACCTTCCAGGAACTTTAGAAATACTCAGAGGCTCCAGATGCAGAAACTTGGTCTTTTTTCTTTCCCCCAGACATTATGATAAACATTATGATAAAATTTATATAACATAAAATTAAACATTATGATATTAAAACATTACGATAAAATTTATATAACATAAAATCTACCATTTTAACCATTTTTATCTTTGGCCATCTTTGGAGCTGTCTGCAACCCTTATAAAAAAGGTCAGTGATTACTTAGGGTTCCTTATATTTCAAGTTATATGGAAAATTCATTCTGTTGGGTATGGGGGCTCACGCCTGTAATCCTAGCACTTGAGATGGGTGGATTGCTTGAGCTCAGGAGTACAAGACAGACTGAGCAAGAAGAAACCCTGTCTCTAAAAACTAGCTGGCCGTTGTGGAGGACACCTGTAGTCCCACTTACTACGTGGGAGGCTGAAGCAAGAGGATCACTTGAGCCCAGAAGTTTGAGGTTGCGGTGAGGGCAACAGAGTGAGATTCTACAAAGAAAGAAAGAAAAGAAAAGAAAAGAAAAGAAAAGAAAAAATTTATTCAAACAATAAAGGGATGAGATCACTTGTGGTTTTTTTTTTTTTTTTTTCTAATCTTTAGAGACAGTCTCACTTTGTCACCCTCAGTAGAGTGCCATGGCGTCACAGTTCATGGCAACCTCCAGCTCTTGGGCTTAGGCGATTCTCTTGCCTCAGCCTTCCAAGTAGCTGGGACTACAGGCACCCGCCACAACGCCTACCTAGTTTTTTGTTGCAGTTTGGCCGGGGCCGAGTTTGAACCCACCACCCTCAGTACATGGGGCCAGCACCCTGCTCACTGAGCCACAGGCGCCACCCTGAGTTTTTTTTTGTTTCAAACTGAGTACACTGAAATCTGACTTCAGGTATGATTTATTCCA
Source organism: Perodicticus potto (assembly GCA_963574655.1). Classification (NCBI taxonomy): domain Eukaryota; kingdom Metazoa; phylum Chordata; class Mammalia; order Primates; family Lorisidae; genus Perodicticus; species Perodicticus potto. The sequence goes on along the minus strand of CAUYRH010049508.1, from coordinate 5,444 downwards.
CTCAAATAATTTCAACCCAGGACTTATTTCTCTCTCTCTGGTCTACTGGTTTTATTCTCCACAAAGTGGATTTCTGGCTGCTCCAGACCCTTCACTCTTTGCACCAAGCAGGTGAGACCTCAGCTCCTCATAACCACTCTTCAGAAGGGGGTGTGTCTGTGGCACTCCCCCCGGTGGGAGGAAACCTTCCTCCACAGAGGTTTCAATAGTACCTCCTTGCATGCAGTTGTCTTAGACTGGATTGTGTGCCAGTTTTGGAAAGACCATAGTGACTGGATATAGTGACTAGCTTAAGCCAATTACAGCCCACCCTAAGATGGGAGGTGGGGCCAATCCCACGCAAACTGACAGGGTAAAAGGGGTCCTTTCCTCAAAGCAAAACACAAGGCTATAACTAGGAGAGGAAACGTCCACTACAAATCCTCCGTCCTGGTCATCCACCCCAGGAGTTCCCACCCACCGTCCCACACAGAATGATTTCCTATTTTCTCCTCCTTATCTGTACTCCATCTGATTCTTCTGCACTGACATTCTGCCTCCTCCTCCACTGCTCTTAATGATGACAAGAGGATGAGACACTGGTGGTCACTGATCTCTGTGGTCTATGTTTTCAGCCACTCTAGTCCTTCAATAAACTTAAAAAAATTTTTTTTTTTTTTGGTAGAGACAGAGTCTCACTTTGTCCCCCTCAGGAGAGTGCCATAGCGTTACACAGCTCACAGCAACCTCCAACTCCTGGGCTTAGGCGATTCTCTTACCTCAGCCTCCTGAGTAGCTGGGACTACAGGCGCCCACCACAATGCCCGGCTGTTTTTCTGTTTCGCAGTTCGGCCAAGGCTGGGTTTGAACCCGCCACCTTTGGTATATGGGGCCAGCGCCCTCCTCGATGAGCCGCAGGCACCACCCAACTTAAAAAATATTTGTCAGCCAATTCCTACAAGAGTTGAGTTCTCATATGCCCCAAAACTCAGATTTGAAAATCCCACTGCCTGTAAATAAGAAAAGTCAGCTTTAGAATCTAAAGTCAACTTGATTTTTAATTTTTACTTTTTTTGAGACAGAGTCTCACTCTACTGCCCACACTTGAGTGCTCTGGTGTCAACCTAGCTGCCAGTAGCCTCAAACTCCCAGGCTCAAGCAGGAGCCTCAGCCTCCCAAGGAGCTGGAACTCCAGGTGTGAGCCACTACGCCCAGCCTAAAGTCAACTTCAGAGGTTAGACAAGCAAAACCTAATGGCATATGGCTTAAATCTTTTTTGTACACCAGTTTAAGGCCCTGAAAACAGTAGTTTGAATTTTTGACTAATAATGTGTATATGCTATTACATAAACTAAGCTGGTCTTCTGCTAATTTTTTCAAATCGACAGATTTCTCCGAACAAGGGCCTTTTTGTTTTTAGCTACTCTGACATACTTTTCTCAATGCCTTCTCTTTGAGCTGCAGTCTTTGCTTCTTAAAAGCTTTCCTTTTCCAAAGAAGAGAACTAAAAGATATAACAATTAGGAATTTGCAAGCAAAGAATTAAAAAAGTATACTTCTATATTGATTTTTATAATTTCTCATCTGATAAAATCAAAACACATGACCCTAACTAGTAGTGATAAATATCATTTTTAAGAGTTTTCATTTAGCCTTTTAAAAGCAGGTGTGCATTTCTGCTGCTTTTTCTCAGTTAACCACACCTGAGGCAGAAGAGCCACTGTTTATACCTTGCAGCTGCAGCTGAGACATAACTAACATTTATGAAAATTTACTATATGCTCTGGAGATTAACTTATTTAATTCTCATAGCAACCCTGCATTCTAAGTACTATTACTACATCCATTTTACTGACAAGGAAACCGAGGCTTAATAGAGGTTGCCACCATACCTAGCTAATTTTAAAATACTTTTGTAGAGACAGGATTTTACTCTTGCACAGGTTGGCCTCAAACTCCTGGCCTCAAGTGATCCTCCTGCCTCAACCTCACAAAATGCTAGGATTACAGGCATGAGCCACTGTGCCCTGCCCAAGAATATAGTTGTTTTTTTTGAGACAGAGCCTCAAGCTGTCACCCTGGATAGAGTGCCATGGCATCACAGCTCACAGCAACCTCCAATTCCTGGGCTCAAGTGAGTCTCTTGCCTCTGCCTCCCAAGTAGTTAGGAGAGAGGATAGATTGTGGAAGGGTCTTTGGTACTCAGGGAATCGAATTTTATTGTAAATCTGAGTATATGGTTGCTAATTAGGACATTTGGATATCAAGGGGAGGAGAGGTAATACCAGCAGTTTGAAAATTATTAATGTGCTTATACTTAGCTTGTCAGAGCACATGACTTTCACCCTGGTCTTCCAGAGGCATCCTTCCGGCTAGGGACATTAAAAGTGTTACAGAGGAGTGCAAAGACACAATCTAGCTTCTGGCACTCAAAAATAGGATTTTTCTATGCTTCTCTAGCTTGGCAAGTCAGACAATTAAAAGAGGATTGCCTGTCTTCCCTTATCTCCATCTGTGTTTATCAAGATCTAGGCTAGTGAACTGCAGGGTTCCCCTAGGAAGTAGATGGGAGGAAAAGCTGCCCCCACTTGGCCCCAGAAATTTTGTGAGAGGATAAAGAAAATGAAGTGAGGATGGGTGAAGTGGCTCACGCCTGTAATCCTAGCCCTTTGGGAGGCTGATGGGGGAGGATTGCTTGAAGTCAGGAGTTCGACACTAGCCTGAGCAAGACCCCATCTCTACAAAAAATAGAAAAATTAGCCCAGTGCTGTGGTATGCACCTAGTCCCAGCTACTCAAGAGGCTGAGGCAGGAGGATCAATTGAGCCCAGGAATTGGAGCTTGCAGTGAGCTATGGAAGGGAAGGGAAGGAAAGGGAAAAGGAAAGCAAGTGTTTAAATGTGGGTCCAGGTCTTCCCATCCTAAGCTTCAGCAAAGGTCTCTTGCTCTGTTATCGGTTTGGGTTTTCATCTGGGACAAGACACCTTGAAGACTATTCTAGAGCAACTAGGAGAGCAGTCACAGTTATTAAATTTAGATGCTCAGCTGAGTCAGGCAGAGACAGTCTTGAACTTTAGGTTTCTGAGCTGCTCTCAGGCTTCGATCTGCAATCAGCTCACTATGGTGGAGTAAGGTCGTCCACCTTGTCACTGCAGCTGGTGGAACATTGTTGGGGGTGAACAACTGGCTGGAGACCAGGGGAAGATAAAGCAGCGCTCAAAGGTCTGTAGCCGGGAATAAGGAGAGATCAAAGTAGCAAAGGACAGAACTGACCACATCCTCCACCTCATCCCTTCAGCCCCTCCATTATGTTGTTGAAAGAAATCTTTTCCATGTGACCTGGGACAGACCCCTTTACCTCTGTGGGCTTCCACCCCTTCATCTGTAAAATGAAGAGGAAGACAGGACAATCTCCAAAATTTCCACTAGTCATAACAGTCTACATTTCCACAATTCAAATCAATGTCAAACTTCCTAATACATCCAGTTTGTAATGTTTTTTTTTTTTTGGCCGGGGCCGAGTTTGAACCCACCACCTCAGGTATATGGGGCTGATGCCCTACTCCTTGAGCCACAGGTGCCACCTTTTCAAAGAAGTATTCTTTTTTTTTTTGCGGTTTTTGGACGGGGCCGGGCTTGAACCCACCACCACTTTCCCTTCCTTTCCTTTTGTTTCTATTTTTTACTTTTTTTTTTTTGAGACAGGGTTTCAGAATGACACCCCATATAGCGTGCAGTGGCATCATCATAGCTCACTGCAAGGGGTCGGCGACCTACTCCTTGAGCCACAGGCACCGCCCCCAGTTGTAATGTTAATACAACCTCATTGAACTGCTAGAGACAAAGTCACAGGTAAAGCTGGCATTCTGAGAGTAGCGACAGGATTATAAGGCCTCATATTTAATGAATTTTAGACATACTACCTCTGACAAAAATGGCCTCTGTTATTATATGCAAGTAATTAGAAATAATACTCTTGTTTTTTTGAATTAGCAAACTTCTATTTTATGAATTTCATTTTCTTTTCTTTTTTTGAAACAGAGTCTCACTATGTCACCCTTGGAAGAGTGCTGTGGCATCACAGCTCACAGCAACCTCAAACTCTTGGGCTTAAATGATTCTCTTGCCTCAGCCTCCCAAGAAGCTGGGACTACAGGTCCCACCACAATGCACAGCTATTTTTTGGTTGTAATTGTCATTGTTGTTTTTTTAGCAGGCCTGGGCCAGGTTCGAACCCGCCAGTCCTGCGATGTGGCCAGCGCCCTATCCACTGAGCTCCTGGCCCCAAGCCCAATTTTGTTGTGTTTTTTTTTTTTTGACACAGTCTCACTCTGTCACCCTGGCAGAGTGCTATGGTATCACCCTAGCTCTTAGCAACTTCAGTGTATTGGGTTAAAGTGATCCTCTTGCCTCAGCCTCCCCGGTGTCTGGTATTACAGGCGCCAGACACAACACTCAGTCAGTTTTTCTATTTTTAGTAGAGACAGGGTCTTGCTCTTGCTCAAGCTGGTCTCAAACTCCTGAGCTCAAGAAGTCCACCCTCCTTGGCCTCACAGAGTGCTAGGATTACAGGGGCGAGCCACTGTGCCCAGCTTTTTTATGAATTTCAAAATCATCTATTAAGCCTTTCTCACTCCTGGACTATCTTGGCAGCTGGTCTTGGTTGGGGGCCATCCAAAGAAGATGCAAAAGTGACCAGAGTTGATCAACTCAAGACTCCAACTCGTTATGAAAAGTGGAAAGTATGTGCCGGGGTACAGATAGACTCTGAAGATGACTAGTCACAGCAAAGCCAAATCAGTCACACTCACCAACAACTGCCCAGCTTTGAGGAAATCTAAAATAGAGTGCTGTGACATGTTGGCCAGAACTGGTGCCCATCACTACAATGGCAATAATATTGAATTGGGGCCGGGTGCGGTGGCTAATGCCTGCAATCCTAGCACTCAGGTAGTCCAAGGCAGGTGGGTTACCTGAGCTCAGTAGTTTGAGACCAGCCTGAGCAAGAGCAAGACCCTGTTTCTACTAAAAATAGAAAAACTAGCCAGGGATTGTGGTGAACGCCAGTAGTTCCAGCTATTCCGGAGGCTGAAACAAGAGAATTGCTCAAGCCCAAGAATTTGAGGTTGCTGTGAGCTATGATGCCATAGCACTCTGCCAAGGGCAACAAAGTGAGACTCTGTTTCAAAAATAATAAATAAAAAAAAATAAAATAAATCAGCTGTTAAAACTATATTCCTGGCTCGGCACCTGTGGCTCAACAGGCTAAGGCGCCAGCCACGTACACGTGAGCTGGCGGGTTCAAATCCAGCCCAGGCCCACCAAACAACAATGACGTCTGCAACCAAAAAATGGCCGGGCGTTATGGCAGGCACCTGTAGTCCTAACTACTTGGGAGGCAGAGGCAAGAGACTCACTTGAGCCCAGGAATTGGAGGTTGCTGTGAGCTGTGATGCCATGGCACTC
>CAUYRH010049507.1:0-15767 GCA_963574655.1 Perodicticus potto | reverse complement strand
CACTCTACTGAGAGGGACATAGTGAGACTCTGTCTCAAAAGAGAAAAAAAAAATAGAAATATTTAATGAAAAGGAAAATATTAGAAATAAGTATTTTCTTGAAATCTGTATGCATGATATCATGATAAAACTTGGGGTTAAATTTAAATGATGCTTTTATTTCTACCCCATTCTAAATCATACAACTGTTTGGGTCCACAACATATTAATTTATAGCATATGAATATAGTCAACTACTATTTTAAATTGCACATGAATTTTATGGACACCCTGTAAAAGGTGTCCAGTCTGCCAGATGAAGCTAATCAAAGAATTCTGCTTTCCTGAATCAATACTCTTATTGTTCAAAGCAAAAAAAAAAAGAAAGCAAAAAAACACAAACAAAAAAACCCTCTCAACTGGGGGGGCTCACATACTGCTGAGTCAGAGGTAACAGCCTCAGAAAACAGCATTAGATTCCTTAAACCACATATCAATGGACTTCTTGTTAATATATTTATTTTTAAACTAAACCACTTTCTGTAGCATAATCACATAATTTTTTAGGAGACCAGTAATTCACCTTCTATAGAAGAATCAGCATTAATATAGGCCACCCCACGCTCTTGAAGGAGTTTTGAATTCTCCTATAATAAAAAAGAAAGAAAATAATAAACATATAGTCATAGCCTGCTGCACCCAACCCCAAATGCACATCTACATTTTCTCAACGAAGATTTCTAAATTAAGTTGACCAGTGTTAACCACAAATTTGACATAAAAGATTCTCAAAAGAGTTAGTGTGAAAAAATTTCAATAAACATTACTGGTAAGAAACAACAAGCAAAACTTTTAAAGACCCAGCATTTACAATGAAGTCTGCACATATACGGTAAATGGCAAATGAGTTGATTTCTTAACCATACTGTTAATTTTATCTTTCAGGAGTTTCCCTCAGAAAACATGAACAACTTTTCAGTGAAAATCTTCCCATGAAGATCTCATTACTTAAGCAGAGAATCTTGCCTGATTCACGGGGAATGAGCTACTCAAATTTAGGAGTTGAAAAACAGTATATGAAGTTAAATTATGTTTCTGTACCCAGAAAGTGAAGTCCAGTTCTCTCCTGTAGGATGTCTCCATCTAGTGGTGATTGTTGATAATTAAGAACAATCATGAACAAAAAAATGTACAGCAGACTTTTTTGAGACATCAACATGGGGTTTGAGGCTCTAAAAACATGCAATTTCCTAAGCATTCTGATTGGAAGGTAGAAAATGAGAAAGAAATGAAATTCTGTGTGAATGAACTAACTTGAAAGAAAGAAATCACACCACCAAAATATCTAGGCTCTTCCAGACACCAGCATAATTCTTTCTTATAAAAGCTTCAAGCAGGTCTATAGGAGCACTAATTTTTTCCAAAGAAAACTGAAGTTTGCAGGGTTTCACATAATACTTGCAGAATAACATAAGCCAAAGAAATATTTGTAGCATGACTAGAAGTTCACAGAATAAATAATAACTTTGCATTACGCAAATAATAAGCTTTATTTTATTGCTAATGTTTCTATTACACAAAGCCAACAATACTTGCATGCTAAATTACTCTTTAAGCAGCCTAGCAAATATTTTGTGTTTCTGCCTCACTTTCAGCATGATCTAATATAGAGTAGGTCATTATGATATAAAGAAGATAAATGTGAAAATATACCTTACTGTACAGGCTCAGGGGGTATTCAAATGTGGTTGGCTTTGGGAGCTATATTGGAATTATGATAGAAATCACAGGCCAGGTACAGTGGCTGATTGCTGTAATACCAACATTTTGGGAGGCTAAAGTGGGACGATTGCTAGAGGCCAGGAATTCAAGACAAATCTAAGAACAAAGTAAGTCCTCATTTGTACAAAAGATAAAATGAAAAAAATTAGCTGGATATGGTGATGTGCCTGTAGTCCCACCTACTTGGGAGGCTGAAGCAGGAGGATTGCTTGAGCCTGAGAGTTCAAGGAGAGATATGATCCAGCCTGAGCAAGCCAATAATCCATTGCAGTCCAGCCTGAGTAACAGAGCCAGACCTTGCCTCTAAAAAAAGTCATGATAAAAACCAAACATGGTCTGATGTTTGGTTTCTAATATATCTACTTATTTATTATCACATTCCCAGGAAATAAAGATAAATTCATTTTCATAATTGATATTCAGTGGTCCTAAAAAGTTCAAACAAAGAGATTTATATTGTTCATTTTAAAAAAGAATAGGTTGCTTTAGATTGTTTAGAAAAACACTTTGAATATTTTCTCACTGGATTTACTTCTTATTTTTACATTATATGAAATTAAGTTTTAACTACTTTATTATCATGAAAAATCATATTGTAGAAAATGATCTACTAACCTCTGCCCACTCAGTAGAACCAAGGAGACCAAATTCTTCTGCATCCCAGCTTGCAAACAAAATTGTTCTTCTAGGCCTCCATCCTAAAATACGTATGTATATATATGAATGCTAGAAAAACCCATGATATACTCAAGACATTACCAAGCTCCAATGTAAAAAAAAGAAACAAATCAAAAAACTTCACTGGTTATTTTAAAAGAGTAAGTCGTGGTGAGAATCTTTATTATATCATTTCCTCTTGTAAGATTTTAAAGCTGATGTGCCAAAACATAATACCACAGTTTTATCAAAAAGGGGGAAGGATAAACACAGTAAAAATCCAACAGTATCATAAATATTCTAATAGGTTTATTATAACGATTGTCTATGCATAGGAAGTCACTGGTGGTCTGCAGCTGCCTAGAATGAAAGAGGAACTTTCTAGATGGAGTTGGTGTTCTAAGCACATATATAACTGAAAGAAAATCCTTTAGAATTCTTTCCTGTTGTTCTGGTTCAAAAGAACAATTGTTCAACATCAGCTGGCTGTATGATTTCACTGCATTCTCTGCCAGAATTAGTCAGCAAGGGACTTGGTTAGCATAGAATTGCTGTTGCTGCTGCTGCCAAGAACTACAGAATTCAGTAGGGAAGTTGTATGCATAGCTTCGGAGGTTTTAAATACTGACCTTAGAGTTAAAGGTCTTGTTTTAAACCCTGGTTCTTGGCTGAGTGTCGTGACTCATACCTGTAAATCCAGCACTCTAGTCTGGTGGATTGCTTGAGCTCAGGGGTTTGAGACCAGCCTGAGAAAGAGTGAGATGCTATCTCTACTAAAAATAGAAAAAACAAAAACATAGCTGGGCTTTGTGGCAGCACTGGCAGTCCCAGCTACTCTGGAGGCTGATCTCTTAAACACCAAGAGTTTGAGGTTGCTGTGACCTAGGACGCCTCAGCACTCTACCAAGACTCTTTCTCAAAACAAACACTATTTCTCTCATTCACAGTAACTGAAGGAAAGATACTCAAATTTACTAAGCTTCTATTTCTTCATTTGCATACCAGAAATAACAAAGTGAAAAATGAAAATAGCACTTGATCACTGGGAGGAATAAATGAAATAATGTTTATAAAGCACTTAATAAGTGCTGCAAAAATTATAACTTGTCATTATTTTAGTAAACATTTTCTGTATGCTTACGAATGTATACCCTGTGGCTATTGAGTCCAATATTTTATTTTTGTCTTTTGTTAATAGTATTATACACATTTCCAATTTAATTAATATTTCTCATCATTCTAACTTTTTGGCATACTCTATAATTGCCGCAGTGATGTTCTGTATTGACCACAGAAATTTCCTTTCTAGATACTAAAAGTCTTTGCAGTAACATTAAACAGTAATTTATGAGCTATGTAAATTCAGGACTCCATTATTTTATTTTCTTAAAATGTAAGACAGCTGTGTGGGGAAGGGAACGGAGCACCTTTGCAACTTATTTTAAATAGAAACTTCACAGTTTTATGTACTGGTAGCCACAAACTTGAGTTTGAGCCCTTGTTCATACCTTGGGCCACACACTAGCTATATAACTCTGGGCAAATTTCTTAATCTCTAGACCTTGGTTAACTTATCTGTAAGAACAGAACTAGGTCGATTTCATTCTGGTTGCTATGGGTTCAAAATAGATGCCACACATGAAAACAATTCCTCTAAGAAAATAAACACCGTACAAACTTACTATCTTGTTACATTTTACTGTCCCCAGACACCTTGTTTGCAGGGTCAGCAGAGAGTGATAATGATTATTTTAAGAAGCAAACATTGAACTAAATTTTATTTTGGTTTTCACATGAAGATTCTAAAATGACGAAAATGATGGTGCCGAGCGTATAAACCTAATTTCAGTGAGAGCACACCAGGGCTGGGGGTCTGAAAATACAGGTAACAAACGATGGATAGAATCCCATGAGGAAGTAAGACCAGCACTTTTTAAATAGGGCTTTTGTCTTCTCAGTTACTCCGTACACTCAACCTGAGATGTGAGGCTGAAAGAGCCCTGGGAACTCCTGCTGACAGTTCCCTCACCAGGAAGCTTGGACTTATGAGCTTATTCTGGCGTGTCCTTCCCAGAGATGAGACCATCTTCATCCTCTTAGGAGCCAAGAGACACCAATAGCAGGGTAAGTCCATTATTTCGGATTGTCATTTAACTTTAATTATTATCTTATTAAACTATCTAAATAGCATTTAAATATCAATAATATAAATATTATATGAATCAATGCAAAAATAAACTACAATTAAGCAGGCGGCATTAAGGATTGTATTGGTATTTTTACCATGGCTGAGTTGGTAACTGCGTACCCATTTTATAGAAGACTAAACTGAGCCTCAGAGAAGCTGGCCGTTGTGCTCTTTGTTTACATTACCTTCCTTTTTCAGCGTTCCAAAGCTCCTCACGATTTCATGAACAACAGCTGCTCCACTCTGAGGGTCAATGCCACCAAACACCCATGCATCTCGGTGCCCTCCAAGGATGACATACCTGTCTAGAAAGCATCATTGCAAGATTAGCTGTCAGTTCGGGTCAGTAACTGAGCAAATTGCAAATAACTGCATCTAGATGCAAAGCATTCATCGCTCAAAGAAAAACAACAAGTTTCCCGAAGACTTGAGGAAACATACCATTAGTCATTTTAATGTATGTTTTCTTTATCAGAAGAGAGCATAAACCTGATGAAGTAAACACCCTTCAATGTGTGACTCTAAGTACTGCAAGTAAGTAATTAAGGACGTATAAAATGATCCTGTTTCTTATGTTTCCATACTTCTCGGAATGACTCCTCTCTTACCTCACTTACCACTTTGTTTTCACTCTTTTTAGAACATCATGGCCACACGGGAAGTCCTTTGTTCACTACTCCTTATGTTCAGTTGTTAAGGTACAGCTTAAATATTTCCTCCCTCCATGAACATTTTTTCTTTCTTTTTTTTTTTTTTTTGAGACAGAGCCTCAAGCTGTCACCCTGGATAGAGTGCCGTGGCATCACAGCTCACAGCAACCTCCAATTCCCGGGCTCAAGCGAGTCTCCTGCCTCCGCCTCCCAAGTAGCTGGGACTACAGGTGCCCGCAACAACGCCCGGCCATTTTTTGGTTGTAGCCGTCATGGTTGTTTGGCGGGCTCGGGCTGGATTCGAACCCGCCAGCTCAGGTGTACGTGGCTGGCGCCTTAGCCCGGTTGAGCCAAAGGCGCCGAGCCTGCTTTTAAAAATTTTAAGATAGCTTTTCCTATCTTTTTTTTTTTTTTTGAGACAGAGCCTCAAGCTGTCACCCTAGATAGAGTGCTGTGGCATCACAGCTCATAGCAACCTCCAGCTCCTGGGCTCAAGCGAGTCTCCTGCCTCTGCCTCCCAAGTAGCTGGGACTACAGGCGCCTGCCACAACGCCCGGCCATTTTTTGATTGCAGCCGTCATTGTTGTTTGGCGGGCCCGGGCTGGATTCGAACCCGCCAGCTCAGGTGTACGTGGCTGTCGCCTTAGCCCATTGAGCCACAGGCGCCGAGCCAGTTTTTCCTATCTTATAAAACTCTCTTTATTTATTTATTTATTTATTTTTTCTTTGAGACAGAGTCTCATTTTGTCACCTTTGGTAGAGTGTCATGGCATCATAGCTCACAGCAACCTCCAACTTTTGGGGTCAGGTGATTCTCTTACCTCAGTTGCCCGAGTAGCTGGGACTACAGGTGCCTGCCACACCCCTGGCTATTTTTAGAGAGAGGAGTCTTGAACTCCTTAGGCAGTCCACCTGCCTGGGCTTCCCAGATTACAGGGAATGCTAGGATTACAGACATGAGCCATTCCACTCGGCCTATTATTAAAGCTCTTTATAAAGGTAATCTTTAAGGGCTACCTAATGTTTCATCAGATGGCCAGGATTTGATTTACTTAGTTTTCCACTGTTATTGCATGTAGAGATTGTTTTACATTTTTGGCTATTTTTATGCATAAAGCTCTGTTTATATTTCAGTTTTTCTTTATAATATTTTCTTTTTTTTTTTTTGAGTCTCACTTTATCACCCTCTGTAGAGTGCTGTTGCATCTCAGCTCACAGAAACCTCAAATTCTTGGGCTTAAGTGATTCTCTTGCCTCAGCTTCCCAAGTAGCTGAGACTATGGGCACCCTCCACAATCTATTTTTTTTTTTTTTGGTTGTTGCAGTTGTCATTGTTTAGCAGGCCTGGGTTGGGTTCGAATGTGCCAGCCCTGGTATATGTGGCTGGTGCCCTAACCTCTGAGCTACAGGTACTGAGCCCATTCCTAACATTTTTAACCACTTCAAATGAAACCCTTTTCTCATTAGTAGTCATTTTTCTTTCACCTTTAGTTCCTGGCAATGAGTAACTACTTTTCTATCACTATATGGGGCATTTCATACAAATAGAATCATACATCATGAAGCCTTTGTGTCTGAATTCTTAACATAATGATTTTAAGTTTCATCCGTCTTACGGCATGTATCAGTATTTTCTTTTTATGGCCACATAGTAGTCCGTTATATGGATATACCACATGTTGTCTATTCCTTCATCAATTTATAGCCATTTGGGTTGTTTTAAGTGTATAGTTATTATGAATAATGCTGCCACAATCCTTTATGTATAAGGTTTTTCTTTGAGACACAGTTTCACTTTGTCACCCTTGGTAGAGTGCTGTGGTGTCATAGCTCATAGCAACCTCAAAGTCTTGGACTCAAGTGATTCTCTTGCCTCAGCCTCCCAAGTAGCTGGGAGTACAGGCGCCCACCACAAGGCCTGCCTATTTCTTTTTAGAGACAGGGTTGCTCTTTCTCAGGCTGGTTTCAAACCCGTGAGCTCAGACAATCCACCTGCATCAGCCTCCCAAAGTGCTGGGATTATAGGTGCGAGCCACTTCTCCCAGGTAAAAAACTTATTTCTGAGCAAGAGCAAGACCATATTTCTCCCAAAATAGAAAAAATTAGGGTGGCTCCCATAGCTCAGCAGGTAGGGTGCCAGCCAGGTACATGAAGGCTTGTGGGTTCATACTTGGCCTAGGCCTGCTAAAACAACAGTGGCAACTGTAACAACAACAACAATAACAACAAAATAGAACAACAACAACTATAACAAAATAGCCAGGCATTGTGGTGGGCACCTGTAGTCCCAGCTACTTGGGAGGCTGTGTCAAGAGAATCGCTTAAGCCCAAGAGTTTGAAGTTGCTGTGAGCTGTGATACCATGGCACTTTACCCAGGGCGACAGCTTGAGGCTCTGTCTCAAAAGAAAAAATTAGCCAGGTATTGAGGCAGATCCCTATAGTCCCATCTACTCTGAAGGCTGAGGCAGGAGGATCACGTGAGCCTAGGAATTTGAGGTTGTAGTGAGCTACAATGACATCAGTGAGCTACACAGCCAGAGTGACAGAGTGAGACTTTTTCTCAAAAGATTTTTTTTCATTACAGTTGCTTGTTTAATAGGTTAAAAAATGGGATAATCTGGCTAGGTGTGGCTCATGCCTATAATTCTACCAATTTGGGAGACCAAGGTGGGAGGATCGTTTAAAGTTGGGAGTTCAGGGTGGTGTCTATGGCATAGTGGGTAGAGCACTGACCCCATATACCAGTGCCGGGTGGCAGGTTCAAACCCGGCCCCGGCCAAACTGCAACAAAAAAGTAGCTGGGCAATGTGGCAGGCGCCTGTAGTCCCAGCTACTCAGGAGCTGAGGCAAGAGAATCGCTTAAGCCCAGTAGTTGGAGGTTGCTGTGAGCTGTGTGATGCCACTGCACCCTACTGAGGGCGAGAAAGTGAGACTTTGTCTCTACAAAAAGATAAGAATTAAAAAATAAAGTTTACATGGATGGAGCTGGAACATATTCTTCTTAGCAAAGTATCTCAACAATGGAAGAAAAAGTATCCAATGTACTCAGCCCTAATATGAAGCTAATTTATAGCTTTCATATGAAGGCTAAAACCCAATTATAGCACAAGAATACAGGGAAAGGGAAAGGGAGGGGAGGGGAGGATGGGTGGAGGCCAATTGGTGGGATCACGCCTACGGTGCATCTTAGAAGGGTACTGGTGAAACTTATTAAATGTAGAATATCAGTGTCTTCATATAGTGATTAAGAAAATGCCATGAAGGCTATGTTTAACAGTTCAACCAAAATATTTCAGATTGTATATGAAATCAGCACATTGTGCCCCATGATTGCACTAATGTACACAATTATGATTTAATGAAATTATAAAAAAAAAAAATAAAGTTGGGAGTTCAAGGCCAGCCTGGATAACATAGCAAGACCCTGTCTTGGCAAAAAAATTAAAATTTAGCCAGGTGTGGTGATGTGCACATGTGGCATCAGCTGTATGGAAGGTTGAGGCAGGAGGATTGCTTGAGTGCAGAAATTCAAGATTACTAGTGAGGTTACAGTTGCACTGTTGCACTCCAGCCTGAGTGACAGAGTGAGAACCAGAGTCTTGAAACAAAAAAAAAAAAGAGAGAGAAGCTCTTCCTTAGCTGGCTTTCTGCAAGGAGAAGGCCATGTTCAGCTCCAGCAGCAAGATTGTGAAGCCTAACGATGAGAAGCCAGACGAGTTGAGTTGGGCATGTCCCAGGCCCTGCTGGAGCTGGAGATGAACTCTGACCGGAAGGCTCAACTCTGGGAGCTGTATATAACAGCACCCGAGGAAATTGAAGTTGGTGGTGGTTGGAAAGCTGTCATAATCTTTGTTCCCGTTCCTCAACTAAAATCTGTGCAGAAAATTCAAGTCTGGCTGGTGCTCGAATTGGAGAAAAAGTTCAGTGGGAAGCACGTTGTCTTCATTGCCCAGAGGAGAATTCTGCCTTAGCCAAATTGAAAAAGCTATACAATAAATAAGCAAAAGGGTCCCAGGAACTGCACTCTGACAGCTGTGCATGATGCAATCCTTGAGGACTTGGTCTTCCCAAGTGAAATTGTGGGCAAGAGAATCCTTGTGAAGTTGGACGGCAGCTGGCTCATAAAGGTGCACTTGGACAAGGCCCAGCAGAACAATGTGGAACACAAGGTGGAAACTTTCTGGTGTCTATAAGAAGCTCACGGGCAAAGATATTAATTCTGAATTCTCAGAGTTTCAGTTGTAAACAAAAATGACTAAATAAAGTATATTCACAGTTTAAAAAAAAAGAAATCTCACTGTTTGAATTGCATCTGATTTTCTTTTTTTGAGACAGAGCCTCAAGCTGTCACCCTGGATAGAGTGCTGTGGCATCACAGCTCATAGCAACCTCCAATTCCTGGGCTTAAGCGAGTCTCTTGCCTCTGCCTCCCAAGTAGCTGGGACTACAGGCACCCGCCACAACGCCCAGCCCATTTTTTGGTTGCAGCCGTCATTGTTGTTTGGCGGGGCTGGGCTGGATTCGAACCCGCCAGCTCAGGTGTATGTGGCAGGCACCCTAGCCTGTTGAGCCACAGGCGTCGAGCCACATCTGATTTTCTTAAACAATGACTTTCTTAAAACAAAAAGTATGGCATAGTCATATACCTAATAATTAAAGATAAGCTTAGATAATCAAGAATGAAGTTCTCTGAATAGCCAGTTACCTAGTAGTCAGCTAGTTTAGCAGCTTGCATTTTAATTTTAGCAGATTCTCTTTGGCATATTTTAAGAATGTTATCAGGCTACCCAAACAGCTGTTCTTTAGCAAGCTAAAATGGGATAGCAGGGACAAAATAATAGGGACAAAAGAAATATTTGAAGGATATTCTGAACACCTCATATGTTCATTATAGCTGAGGTTTGCTCCGATGGTTCAGAGGCAAACCAGCCAGCTTAATTCATCAGTCAGGGATGGGTGCCTTTTGACAATGAGTTGGTCTAAGAGTCTGAGCAATTACCAGTGGCAGGCAGTGATAGTATGAGAGTAATAGTACTAGAAGACCAGGGTTCAGGTCCCAACTTTACCACATGATAGCTGTGGGGTCTGGGGCATATTAGTGAATCTGTGGTCCTTATTTATAAAATCAGAGTGTTGATAATACCTACGTCATAGGGTTGTAAGAATTAAGGGCTCTGTGACTAGGTTAGAAAACAGTGAAATTTCTCTCTCTTTTTTTAAACTGATGCTCTTTAAAGTGCTAGTAAGATATCACCTAGGACTTCAAATCGAAGAATAATTTTTGTGTATATGGAATTACTGGTACATTAGTGTTTTTTATGGAAATTACCTTTATTTTTCATTGGATTGTATATACGGTAAATTGACTGTGAAATATAAAACTCATGGGCCCAGGGAACTACTTTGAGGCCCAGGTACAGTTAATGAAGTGATATTGATAATTTTTTTTTTTTTTTTGAGGTGAATCTTTCTCTGTTGTCAAGGTGAGGGTGCCATGACTCCATCATAGCTCACTGCAACCTCAAACTCCTGGGTTGATCCTCCTACCTCAGCCTCCTGGAAACCTGGGACTACTGGTGTGAAATGCCATGCCCAGCTAACTTTTCTATTTTTGGTAGAGATGGGATCTTTCTCTTGCTCAGGCTAGTATCTGGAATTCCTGACCTCAATTGATTCTCCTGCCTTGGCCTCCCAGAGGGCTAGGATTGCAGGAGTGAGCCACCACACTTGGCTGATACATCATTATTAACTAAAGTCCATTGTTAGCATTAGGGTTCACTAGGTGTTGTATTTTCTCTGGGTTTGGAAGAATGTGTAGTCATGTGCCACCTAACAACCCTTTGATCAACTAAAGACCATACATGTGATGGTGGAGCCATAAAATCATAATGGAAGTGAAAAATTTTTTCACCTTTTCTGTGTTTAGATATATAAATACTTACCATTGTGTTACAGTTGTCTGTAGTATTTACAGTCACATGCTGTATAAGTTGTAGCCTGGGAGCAATAGGATATACCATATAGCCTACAAGTAGTAGGCTATGCCATCCTGGTTTGTGTAAATACATCCTATGATGTTGCAAAAAACCAAAATCACCTAATAGCACATTCCTCAGGATGTGTCCTTATTGTTAAGCAATGTTGGAGTATGTAATGACACGTACTTAGAATACTTTTATTTCCCTAAAAAATCCTCTTGCCCTATTAATCTTTTTTTTTTTTTTTTTTTTTGAGACAGAACCTCAAGTTGTCACCCTGGGTAGAGTGCTGTGGCATCACAGCTCACAGCAACCTCCGACTCCTGGGCTCAAGCGATTCTCCTGCCTCCGCCTCCCAAGTAGCTGGGACTACAGGCGCCCGCCACAATGCCCAGCTATCTTTTTTTTGGTTGCAGCCATCATTGTGGTTTGGCGGGATTCGAACCCACCAGCTCAGGTGTACATGGCTGGCACCTTAGCCATTGAGCCACAGGCGCCGAGCTCCCCTACTTCTTTTTTTTTAAAGAAAAAAAATCTTACTTTGTTGCTCTCGGTAGAGTGCGGTGGTGTCACAGCTCACAGCAACCTCCAGCTCGTGGGCTTAGGCGATTCTCCTGCCTCAGCCTCCTGAGTAGCTGGGACTACAGGCGCCCACCACAATGCCCGGCTATTTTGTTGTTGTTGTTGCAGTTTGGCAGGGGCCGGGTTTGAATTCACCAACCTTGGTATATGGGGCTGGTGCCCTACTCACTGAGCCAGCCACAGGTGCCACCCTTTTTTTTTTTTTTTGAGACAAAATCTCCCTTTGTCACCCTTGGTTACAGTGCTGTGTTTTCACAGCTCACCGCAACTTCAAACTCTTGGGCTTAAGCGATTGTCTTGCCTTAGCCTCCCAAGTAGCTGGGACTACAGGTGACCGCCGCAATACCCAGCTATTTTTTTTGTTGTAGTTCTCATTGTTGTTTAGCAGGCCTGGGTTGGGTTCAAACCTGCCAACCCTGGGTGCCTAACCACTGAGCTTATTCCTTTCTCTCACTGCTCGCAACCATGAATCCTTTATTGTATCCATAGTTTTGCTTTTTCTAGAAGGTCATACACAGGGTGGTTGGAATCATACAGTATAATTCAGATTGTCTTTTTTGGCCTAGCAATATGCACTTAAGGTTTCAGCATTTTTTTTTTTTATTTTGGCTTGATAGATCATTTCTGTTTTTCTTTTTTTTTTTTTTTTGAGACAAAGCCTCAAGCTGTCAGTCTGGGTATACTTGGTCAGGGTACAAGTGTCAGCCTTGTTCACTACAATCACAGCTCACAGCAACCTCCACCTCCTGGGCTCAAGCAATTCTCCTGCCTCCGCCTCCCAAATGGCTGGGACTACAGGCGCCCGCCACAAGGCCCATCATTGTTTGGCGAGTCCAGGCTGTATTCAAACCTACTAGCTCATGTGTATGTGGCTGGTGTCTTAGCCGCTTGAGCCATAGGTGCCGAGCCGATCATTCCTTTTTTTACTGAGTAGTATTCCATAGTCTGGATGTATTGAAGGCATCTTAATTGCTTCCAGGTTTTGGCATTATGAATAAAGCTACCATAAATGTCTACTTGTAGTTTTTTTTGTTTTGTTTTTTTTTTAAGATATTGGGGTCTCACTCTGTCAATCAGACTGGAGTGTAGTGGTCTGCACATAGCTCAATGCAGGCTCAAACTTTTGGGCTTAAGCAGTCCTCCTGCCTCAGCCTCCTAAGTAGCTAAGACTGTAGGCACATTGCTACCACACCCACTTATTTAAAAAATATTTTTGTGGAAACAGGCCTCACTATCTTGCCCTGGCGTCTTGGCCTCAGGCCATCCTGTTGCCTCAGCTTCCTAAGTAGTTGCTACTACAGGTGCATGCCACCATGCCTTTTAAAATTAATGGTGGAGATGGGGGTCTTACTGCCCAGGTTGGTCTTGAACTCCTGACCTCAAGCAACCCTTCCACCTCAGCCTCCCAAGTTGTAGGATTACAGGCATGAGCCAGCTACGACGCCTGGTAGAACTTTTGTGATTGGCTCAGCCCCTGTAGTACAGTCAGTGGTTAGGGTGTCAGCAACATTCACCTGGGCTGGTGATTTTCTTTTTTTTTTTGCAGTTTTTGGCCGGGGCTGGGTTTGAACCCTCCACCTCTGGCATATGGGGCCAGCAACCTACTCATTTGAGCTGCAGGTACCACCCAAGGGCTGGTGGGTTTGAAACTGGCATGGGCCTGCTAAAAACAACAATGACAACAACAACAACAACAGCAGCAAAATAGCCAGGTGTTGTGGTGGGCACCTGTAGTCCCAACTACTTGGGAGGCTGAGGCAAGAGAATCACTTAAGCCCAAGAGTTTGAGGGTCTTTTGAGCTGTGATGCCATGGCACTTTACCAAGGTTCACATAGTGACACTCTGTCTCAAAAAAAAAATACTGTTTCATTCCGTCTTCATAAGAATTCATAATAATTTTTCCATGTAATTTTTCCTCTGATGCAGATCAGAGAAAATAAGAACCCAAGGTTGAATAGGTTACTTAGTTCTTAAACATCAGAAGTTATTGTATATATGTGGTGCTACTTTTACCAGGTGTAGTTAAGAGGTTCAGTATCTAAAGCAAGTACATAAGATTGTAATAAATGGAAGGTGATGGGTTGGTCCATTGTCTGGGGCTTCCTTATGTTGGTACAATGGGAGATTTATCAGTGAGCATCACGATCAGCTTATAGCATCAGGAGCAGCTTTACAACCCATTTCAGTTTTAGAGTTAATATTGGTTGCTTTTTCTCTTTATTCTTATTTTATCTTTTGTACTTACTTTTGCTCTCTCTTTTTTTTTGAAACAGAGTCTCAAGGTATTGCTCTGGGTAGAGTGCCTTGGTGTCATAGCTCACAGCAACTTCAAACTCTTGGGCTCAAGTGATCCTCTTGCCTCAGTTTTTCTATTTTTAGTAGAGACGGGGTCTCGTTTTTTGCTCAGGCTGGTCTTGAATTCCTGAGCTCAAGCAATCCACCCGCCTCGGCCTCCCAATGTGCTAGGTTTACAGGCGTGAGCCACCCTGCCTGGCTACTTTTGATCTTTGTTTTTAAGAGAAACAGGCATGGATTTTTGAAGACCCAGTATTTTTTCAGATACCAAATATTTGGATACCTGGTGATTAGGCTTCACCACTAGTTAGTTACATTTTGTTGACAAGTTCAGAAGAGACCACCATTCCAAATGAAATTTTATAGTAAATGCAGTAAAAATTAACATTAAGAAATGAAATGAATAACCTCTACAACATAAACCTTTTTACAAGGAATTAAAATAAGAATTGGTGTGTTGGCTCAGCACCTGTAGCACAGTGGTTATGGTGCCAGCTGCATGTACCGAGGCTGGTGGGTTTGAACCCAGCCTGGGCCAGCAAAGCAACATGACAGCTGCAACCAAAAAATAGCCAGGCATTGTGGTGGAGGCCTGTACTCCCAGCTACTTGGGAGGCTGAGGCAAGAGAATCGCTTAAGTCCAGGAGTTTGGGGTTGCTGTAAGCTGTTACACCATAGCACTCTACCAAGGGTGACATAGTGACACTTTGTCTCAAAAGAAAAAAAAATTATATATTGTCATTGTATCGGGTTGCCATAGTTATTTTTTTAAAGTTAAGTCCAATTCCCCCTTCTTGGACTATTATTTATGTTTCCTTGGTTTGCCACTTATTTGCTCTTTTAAAATGGCAGCAGACTGGCCACGGTGGCTCACACCTGTAATCTTAGCACTCTGGTATGCTCAGGTGGGTAGATGGCTTGAGCTCAGGACTTCTACTTCAAGACCAGCCTGAGCAAGAGTGAGAGTCTATCTCTGCTAAAAATAGAAAAACTAGCCAGCTGTGGTTGCCCATGCCTATATCCTAGCTACTTGGGAGGATTGCTTGAACCCAAGAGTTTAAGGTTGTTGTGAGTTATAATACCATGGCATTCTACCAGTGTGACAGAATGAGACTCTGTCTTTAAATAAATAAATAAATGATACAAATAAATAGCCAGTTGAAGAGATACATAGGACAAGGTCTGGCAGGATCCCAAGTACAGGAGCTTCTGTCCCTGTGGAATTGGGGCATGTCACTTTCCCAGTATGTGGATGAGTTAAGCCCCACGTGTTTTCTGCAAGCTCCCCAAACCCCATCCCTTTTGGGTTTTTGTAAAAGCTTCATTACATAGGCATGATTGATTAAACCATTAGCCATTGGCAACTTAACCTTTATCTCCCTCCAAGTTCCCCAGAAGTTTTGGCGGGTAGGGTTTAAAGTTCTTTTTTTTTTTTTTAAATACATGTATTTTATTATTCTTCATTACATTATTTCCCCCCCCCGCCACCCGTCCGTGATAAGACAGAATTGATTTACAGAAAATCAATCTTTCCCCGTCTCCTCCTCTAGGCCTCTAGCCTCAGGGTTTATATAGGTGTATGGGTTCCTTGGCCAGGAAACGAATGAATGCAGTCCCTTCCGCCGGGGGCAATTTTTTTTTTTTTTTTTTTTTT
>CAUYRH010049505.1:0-11819 GCA_963574655.1 Perodicticus potto | reverse complement strand
GCAATGTCATCTTGAGATGGCTCCCCTTTCTTTTTTGCCTTTTTGGCTTTAGGAGAATTCATGTCAGCTTCAGAAGGACCCGCTTTCTTTTTAACTTATTTAGCTTTGGGGGAATGGTTTCTTCCCCTTCTGCTGCCTCTTTGGTCTTACTTGATTTTGGTCTCTCTCTTCTCTCTTTCTTCTGAACTTGGTTTTGCAGCATCTCCACTTATTTGCCAGTTGCGTCTGATTCTAAATCGGTGTCACTAAGAAGTCCTCCCAGCATTATTCAGCACCTGCTGTCCAGGCCCACCGCTCTCTTCAACCTCACCACTTAATAATTTTAAATATGAAAACCATCTGTTAATTTTAAAGTTAACTAAACTTTTAATGACTCTGTTGTGTCTGCTTTTTGTTGGAAAGCAGTTGTTTTTTTGTTGGCTTTTTTGGTGTGTGTGTGTTATCCACATGTTATTTTAATCTGTTAACTGCAATCTAGGATAAGATGAGATAGTTTAACATTGGTGACCAGATAACATTTCATTTATTGCCCATCAGTGTGAAAACATTAAAAAGCACTTAGCTTTTATTAATCAAAATTACTCATAGACTAATAAAAGCATTTTGTAATTTGTGTGCTCCTCAGTCACAAGTACCCAAAAAAGCATTATTTTGTGTCTAACAACGTGATCTTGGATGTACGCTTTATTTACTTATAAAGATTGATAATTATTTAGTGTACATTAATTTGAATATACATATAACCTTCCAACCATTCAAATGTTCAAAAGCATTTGAATATTTGATTGCAGCATGGAGGTTGGTAGTTTCTACTCATCCTCCAGATGAGAATCAATTATTTGTGGCCTTAAAGGCATCTTGATTTGGGTCAGGTCGGAGAATGTAGATTACCAGCAATAAGTGGTTGAAAGCAAGAGAGCATTTTCTGGGCACGTTACCAAAGGCCTGGGTGTTCTGCATTTTTTCATATTTCAATTGAATCTTTCTTAACATTAGACAAAGACTTTAAAATGTTATCTACTGGGAGCACAATCAGTTCCATCTGTATTCTTTAGGTGCCTTGGTGATATCTACTAGGGGATGCCGAAATGCTTGAGTGCAATGCCATGATTCTCAAAATGAGTGAAATGTTCGGGCGGCGCCTGTGGCTCAAAGGAGTAAGGCGCTGGCCCCATATACCAGAGGTGGCAGGTTCAAACCTAGCCCTGGCCAAAAACTTCAAAAAAAAAAAAAAGAGTGAAACGTTCATTATATTCTCTAATTAATAGGTCAAAACAGCTGAATAGTCTTCAGATGATTTAAATATATCATCCTGCTCATCAGTGATCTTTGCTAACTAGGGAAAATGTTTATCCGAAATTTCCTTTTGAAGAAGTATTTTGAAAAAAGATAGCTTTTTTTGAAATGCTTGAATGTTTTGACACGTTATATATAGACTTATTTTTACCTTGCAAAGAAATAGTCAAATTGTTTTGATTTAACATATCACCCAGAAATTCTGCATTCCTATAGAAATCTTCTTTCAATAACTCACATTGCTGATTCTCATCTTCATAAACTTTAACTGTTCTCACAGAGGTAAAATTTTGGTTAACACTTGTCCCTGTGATAGCCAGCACACTTTAGAATGATAAAGCAAATCTACACTAATACCTCATTGTTCAACTTTAGCATGTTACTTAAAACTGACAATGCCAATAACCTGTTGCATTTGCAATAATATAGCTAATAATACTTAAAACTTGTTGTAAAGTGTCACTTAAATTGTAGCTTTAGCACACAGATTTTGCTAATGCAAGATACTATGTACAGTGGAAAATGATGAGAACATTTGGATCTTTTAATACTTTTTTTAATCTCTGCAACAAACCCTTCATGTTTTCCTGTCATGGAAGGAACACTATCTATACATACACCTGATTTACTAAAATCAGCCCAACTTCATGACATTTATCTTGAAAGCTGTTGAAGATAATCTACTCCCTATATTCTGTTCATGAGAGTGCCCAATATGAGTAACTCTTCATAGCAAAGAAAATCTTCTGCTATGACGGAAGCAGAGTCAGTAGTATCAGCTGATTCATCTAATGCGATTGAATAAAATATATTTTCCTCTTGAAGTATTGAACAAAGTTGTTCTTTTAAGTTGAAATCTAATTCATGCTGCTGAGCATTTATGTTTCTCTTTTCTTTTTTTTTTTTTTTTTTTTGAGACAGCCTCAAGCTGTCACCCTGGATAGAGTGCCATGGCATTACAGCTCACAGCAACCTCCAATTCCTGACCTCAAGCGAGTCTGCTGCCTTTGCCTCCCAAGTAGCTGGGACTACAGGCGCTCGCCACAAAGCCCGGCTATGTTTTGGTTGCAGCCGTCGTTGTTGTTTGGTGGGTCCGGGCTGGATTCGAACCCGCCAGCTCAGATGTACCTGGCTGGCGCCTTAGCTCATTGAGCCACAGGTGCCAAGCCAGTTAGGTTTCTCTTGACAAAGGCAGTAGTTTGTACTTTGAAACATTATTGGGGTCTCAGCATCCTACAACTTTGGCAATGCATTCCTTCACAATTTCTATATCACTGCTTGGCTCCCTTTCATCCCCAAGTACATAAGCTACTTGATAAGTTGATAAGTTGCTTCAGTGGCATTATTTCTAGATTTTAGTGCTACTTGAAAGAATTGTCTTTACTTTTCATCTTTTCATTTCTGCAGTACAACCTTTTGCACCTCTCGGTATAATTTAACATATTTGTGGTCCTCATGAGTGTTACAATGCTGGTGAGCATGGAATTTCTTTAATGTTGATATTGCAGTATCACAAAGCAAGTAAATCATCTTATCTTCAGCAGAAACAAGGTAATATCACAGGCTTCACGCCCATAGCACAATAGTTAGGCGCCAGCTACAAGGACCGAGGCTAGTGGGTTTGAGCCCTGCCCAGGCCAGCTAACCAACAATGACAACTGCAGCAAAAATTAGCCAGGCGTTGTGGCAGGTGCCTGAGGTCCCAGCTTCTTGGGAGGCTGAGGCCAAAGAATCGTTTAAGCCCAAAGGTTTGAGGTTGCTGTGAGTTGTGACACCACAGCACTCTACCCAGGGCAACATAATGAGACTCTGTCTCCAAAAAAAAAAAAAAAAAAAAAGATAATATCACAATTCCCAATCCTTATTCAAAAATCCATTTTCTTCCCTCAGCATTCTCTTGGTCTTCTTTGATATGATGGGCTGTTAAGCAGATAGTATTAAAAAGTACTGACAAGGCTCGACGCCTGTGGCTCAATGGGCTAAGGCGCCAGCCACGTACACCTGAGCTGGCGGGTTCGAATCCAGCCTGGGCCCACCAAACAACAATGACGGCTGCAACCAAAAAAAAATGGCCGCGTGTTGTGGCAGGCGCCTGTAGTCCCAGCTGCTTGGGAGGCGGAGGCAGGAGACTCGCTTGAGCCCAGGAATTGGAGGTTGCCGTGAGCTATATTGCTATGGCACTCTATCCAGGGTGACAGCTTAAGGCTCTGTCTCAAAAAAAAAAAAAGTACTGACAAGCTGTGCAGCTATTCACAAAATCCACCCTTTAATACAGTTCCTCATGTTTTGGTGACCCCCACACATGAGGAGTGTTATCTCAGTTCCTAAGACCATCGGAAATAGGTGTTTTCCGACGGTCTTGGGCGACCCCTGTGAAAGGGGAAAGGGTCGTTCAACCCCCAAAGGGGTCGCGACCTACAGGTTGAGAACCACTGATGAAAGAACCAGTTTTCATTTCTGATACCCAGGAGTATTTGCTTTTTTCTGCTCCATAGTAGGCCACACACTGTCTTCCAGGTCCTCCTGGGCACCTGAACCATCCAGTTATTGGGACTGCTTGTCTAATCAATATTCATAGTCAATTAAATGGGTATACGAATTAGTACTTACCTCATACCTTTGAAATAGGCCCATCACAACTGATCTGTGCCTCTGCTTCTGTACACCGTGTTCCTTTGCCTGGTGTCAAAGCCACAAGGGAGTTTCTGTCTAGGCCCAGTTGCTTGTTCACTGAGATCCAGTTGAGAGCACGAGGATGCCAGGGAAGAAAGGGATTTTGGAACAGCTCCAAATCCATTTCTCTGAGTAAAGGAGATCGTGGGCTTTTAAAGAAGGGGCTGTGTGCCCTGGGGCACGTTGTGGAAGATGGTTTGTCTTACCGAAAATCCACCATTTCTGGGAAACAACTCAGAAGATCAAGTAGTCAAGGGAGAGGATTATATAGGGGCTGTTGGAATTTGGGGTGGGAGAGGATAGCAGTTACATACCTACAATACTCTTTCCAGCTGGCTAATTTCTGCTTGTCTAGTCAGTATTCAAATCAGAGAACCTCTCCTGAGCCCCCACTCAGAGACAGAACCTCTCGTCTGTCCTCCAGCTTCAGTGCCTACACTGCTGACAGAACTTTTAACATGGAGGGTAACTTTCTGTCTCCATGTGCTGCTCTGCCATTAGCTAACTGGGGATGTTGGGCAAACCCTCTCTCAGTCGCCCATTTCCAAGGAGATTGGACCAGGTGATCCGTGAAATTCCCTTCCACTTTGAAATGACAAGCTTCTGGGAAGAAAAAAAGCAGCAAGGTAGGCTTAGAAAATGGGAGAATATATTATGAAATAGGACAGCTTTCCATCATTGTTCTCTCTCTTCTTTCTGTCTTAGAGGCCATTTTCATCTGAGAAGATCGTTTATAAGGACTGTTCTATCCCTAACCCCAGCTGGAACAAGGATATGAGGCTCCTCTTTGACCAGTTCATGCAGAAATGTGAAGACGGCTCCTGGGCACGCTTGCGTTCATATAGACGTGGATCTACTGAAATTAATCAAGATTTCGAAACCTTGTTTCGTGGTAGGAGCAGCCACTTCCCATGATAATATTTGAACATTAAGTGTAAAGCTAAGGACAGATTGACACACTTGTGACTGAACACAGAAGGAAAGAGAACAGCACCACAGAGTTTTGTTTTGTTTTGTTTTGTTTTTGTCCCCAGTTTTGTAGGCCAGAAATGTCAATAAATTTTGCAGACTGTCCTCCTACACTCATCACCCTTGAGGCTGTCATCAACTCTCACTTGGCACTTTATCCCAGCATCTGGCTATCTGTCACCCTAAGAAGCTCAGAACATTTAGGTTACCCCTCCTATCTAAGACTCTACATCCCGAAGGCACCCACCTTACATCCAACACTCACACATTAACTTCCTTTCCTCCTGGGTTTTGTTTTTATCTTTTTTTTTTTTTTTAATTAAAACACTCTTTTTTTTTCTTTTAGCAGTTTTAGTTTTATAGGAAAATGTTCAGAAAGCATAGAGAGTTCCCACATACTCTTTATCGCCCCACTTCCCTAATTTCCTCTATTATTAATATCTTGCTTTTCTGTGGTATAGTTACGAAGCCAATATTGGTACATTATTATTAACTAAAGTTCATAGTTAGTAAGACAATGATTTGTGTTATATTTTCTGTGGGTTTTGTATAACGTACATGTATAATGACAAGTATCTATCATTTAGTAGTCTACTGAATGATTTCATAGGTATTCCCGAGTTACTCATTATCTTTTAATCAGCTAAACACATTTTTAGGTAGTAGTTTAGGGATTGTGATGATTTTTTTTTAAATGACCTCAAGTAGGACCTTAATGTTGCCTGATAATCATATTTCACACTTCTCTAGTGCATTCACTCTCCTGCCCTCCCAGATTACTATGGCCTACCTTTTTCCTTCTTCTCATGCCTCTAATACAGTGTTTTTCGATCTTTTTTATCTTATGGCACACTTGAACCTATAGTTAAACTTCCACGGCATACTTAAATTATGTTGATCAAAAAAAAAGGGGGGGGGCTCAGCGCCTGTGGCTCAGTGGGCTAAGGCGCCAGCCACGTACACCTGAGCTGGCGGGTTCGAATCCAGCCCGGGCCCGCCAAACAACAATGACGGCTGCAACCAAAAAATGGCCGGGTGTTGTGGCAGGCACCTGTAGTCCTAGCTACTTGGGAGGCAGAGGCAAGAGACTCGCTTGAGCCCAGGAATTGGATCCAGGGTGACACCTTGAGGCTCTGTCTCAAAAAAAAAAAAAAAAAAGAATAAAGGCCGGGCGCAGTGGCTCACCCCTATAATCCTAGCACTCTGGGAAGCCAAGGCAGGTGGATTGCCTGAGCTCAGGAGTTTGAGACCAGCCTGAGTAAGAATGAGACCCCATCTCACCCCCGTCTCTAAAAAATAGAAAAACTAGTTGGAGTCATGGCAGGTGCCTGTAGTTCCAGCTACTTGGGAGGCTGAGACAGGAGGATCACTTGAGCCCAAGAATTTGAGATTGCTGTGAGCTATGATGACACCACGGCACTCTACCCAGAACAACAAAGTGAGATTCTGTCTCAAAAAAAGAAAAAAAATAAGAGTAAAAGAGAGAAAAAGAATATACTTATGCTTTGAACTTCTTTTGAAAATAATTCAATTAATGATCTTTAAAAATTTTCACAGCACACTAGGTGAAAATCACTGCTCTAATACTTTCATTGCCATTCTTACTCTCAACTGATCTCTCTTCCTTTTCACTAAGAGAAAATAAAAGCAGTCAGAAGACAACTTCCACACCCCCACTGCTGCATGTTGCCTCCTCCCCACATTTCTGCCTCTTACTTGCTATGAATGAACTGTCCCTACCCTTAGAGAGTCACTGCATTCCATTCCCTGTGACCTACCAAGGACATTTCCCTGCTAGATCAGATGTGTGTACAAACGTGCCACAGCAACGCTTCTCTCTCCCTGATCTCTTTTGAACCCACCCCATCAGGCTTTCACCCCACCACTTCATCACAGCTGCTCTTGTCAAGGGCACCAGTGACCTTCACGTTGCTAAATCCAATAAGCTCTCTTAGCTTTTGGCATAGCTGGTAACTCCTTTCACCTTGAACTTTGCTTCCAAAACCCCTCAGTCTGCTACTTTGCTGGCCCTTCCTTTGTACTTTCTTAGGTTCCTCCTCATCCTCAAACTCTTAATGTCAGTGTGCCCCAGTCCTTAGTACTCCTTCCTTTTTTACTCCTTGGTAATTCATTTAGCCTTGTAGCTTTACAGGCCATCTAAAAGCTGAGAGCTTCCTAATGAAATGGTTGAAATTTAATGCCCAGGTCCAGATTCTGAGTCCATTATTTAAAGCCATTCAGCTTTGGCACAGCAGTACTTGACCTTTCTGTGCTTCAGCTTCTTCAGGGTGGATACTTTAGGATTTGCTGAAGAAATGGATGAAATGAAAATAAAACTAATCAAGAAAAAAATGGCAAAGAGAAGACTAGGGAGAGATTTCTTGAACAATACAAAATTACAGCTAGATAGGAGAAATTAAGTTCTGTGCCACTGTAGGATGCAATTAATGATATATACTTTCAAAGAGAGAGGAGGATAATGAACATTCCTAACAAAAAGAAATGATAAATGTTTGAGATGATAGATACACTAATTACATTGATCTGATCACTATCTTATTTGCATCTAAACAGCACTGTGTACTCTATGAATATGTACTATTGTCAATTAAAAAGTTAAAAAACAAGTAAAGTTACGTCAATTTAAACTCAAGAAAAAAGAAAAAAGGTAGACTTTTTAAATTTCTTGGCAGAATCTCCAAAATGCATAGAAGAATTGTCCTATTTTATAAATAAAGGGAAAGAGTAATTTGTATTGCTAATTTCATTCCAACTATTACCACATCACACAATTAATTGAATGTCCTTTAACCCAGTGCAATCTGTCTTCTACCCGAACAGCCCTACTTAGAAAGTTCTTCACTGAAGCTGCTAGTGACCTACATGCCAAATTCATGGGACACTGTTTGCCCCGTGCAGGGCCTCCCTGGTGGTTTCTTCCTCCTTGGCTATTTTTATTCTCCTGGCTTTCATAAACCTCTCTCACCAATCTTTCCTCCTCCTTCTGCCAGCTCCTTAACTACCAGTGTTTTCCAGGGTTCCATTCCTACATGGCTCTGCTCATTCCCTCATCCAACCCCACCTGCTCTGGACCCTCTCAGAATTGTGAGGAGTCTGGGGTCCTCTTTACTACCCACACTTGCTCTCAAAACATTACTTCCAAAAAAAATCATTTTAGCATAAAGACATTTGCACTCAAATGTTTATCGCAGCTCAATTCACAATTGCCAAGATGTGGAAACAACACATGTACACTTCAACCCATGAATGGATGAATAAATTCTGGTATACCATGGAGTACTATTCAGCCATAAAAAGATGGGGACTTTGCATCTTTTGTATGTACCTGGATGGATTTGGAGAACATTATCCTAAGTAAAGTATCTCAAGAATGGAAAAGCAAGCTCCTGTGTACTCATTACTAATTTGAAAATAGTAGATTAACAACGACAGTCCCACACCAGAGAAATACACAATTAACTTCAAGACAGGGGTGGTTGGCTCAGTGCCTATGGCTCAGCGGGCTAAGGCACCAGCCACGTACACCTGAGCTGGCGGGTTCAAATCCAGCCCGGGCCTGCCAAACAGCAATGACGGCTGCAACCAAAAAATGGCCGGGCGTTGTGGCGAGCGCCTGTAGTCCCAGCTACTTGGGAGGCAGAGGCAGGAGACTCGCTCGAGCCCAGGAATTGGAGGTTGCTGTGAGCTGTGATGCCACAGCACTCTATCCAGGGTGACAGTTTGAGGCTCTGTCTCAAAAAAAAAAAAAAACGGTGGGGAGGGCCTCAGGAAGCTCCCACCTGTCAGGTACAACGTAGCGTACGTGGCACACCTCCCAGGTGCGGGACTCAACTACGACTTACACTTTGCACTTTACCTTACAAATGTAAATTATGTAACCTAATCATATATACCCTCTTATTAACCAGAAATAATAAAACACTTCTCCCTCATCTTAGCAAACATCTAACTTTGTCTCCCTCCTCCCCTCCTTGCCATCCTCTGCCTGGCTCTCACTGGGGGTGAGTATTTCAGCAGGCATGGGACCGTCTCCCCTTTGCTCCATCCACTGTTCTTGGCAATTCCAGCACCTGCAGTTTGTTTGCTTTCTCGCACCTCCAGACTTTTCTTTACTCAGCCACACACTCCCATGAGCACCTTGATCCTTCCCGTTGTCAGAAAGTACACAGTCCTTCACCACACACATTCAGACATCTGCTTTCTCACCACAGCCTCTTTCCTTCCAGTTCTTTGATCTCATTAAGACCTTCAGTTCTGTACTTTGTCTTTATCCTAAGCCCTCTTCTATTTTTTTTTTTTTGAGACAGTTTCACTTTGTCACCACCACCACCCCCCGTAGAGTGCTGTGTTGTCATAGCTCACAGCAACCTCAAACTCTTGGGCTCAAGCGATCCTCTTGCATCAGGCTCCCAAGTAGCTGGGACTGCAGGAGCCCGCCACAATGGCCAGCTATTTTTAGAAATGGGATCTCACTCTAGCTCAGGCTACTCTCAAACTCATGAGCTCAGGCAATCCGCCCACCTCAGCCTGCTAGAATGCTAGGATTACAGGCATGAGCCACTATACCCAGCCTCCCAAGCCTTATTCTATCTGCCCACTTGCCTAGCAGAACCCCAGCCCTCGGTGAATCTAACCATCTGACATCTCCTCTTTGCACAGGCCCTCCCATAGCTAGGAATTGCTAGAGAAAATCACCCCACCTACCAGATAATTTTTTTTTTTTTTTTTGAGACAGAATCTTACTCTGTCAATCTGGCATCAGAGCTCACAGCAACCTCAGACTCTTAGAGCTCAAGCAGTCCTTTTGCTTCAGCCTCCTAAGAAACTAGACTATAGGCACCTGCCAAAATGCCTGGCTAGTTTTTCTATTTTTTTATGCATGTCAATAATCTGAGAATCTTAGCCGGTCCCAGCTACTTGGGAGGCTGAGTCAACAGAATTGCCTAAACCCAAGAGCTGGAGGTTGCTGTGAGCTGTGATGTCACAGCACTCTACCAAGGGTGACACAGTGAGACTCTGTCTCTAAAAAAATAAATAAATAATAATAATCTGAGAATCTTACTAAAATGCATGTTCTGCTTCAGTACAGTATGGCAGGGATAGAGAGTCTACATTTCTAACAAACTCATCTCACCCTCCTTATTTTTCTCACTTTCATGAGATAACCTCAAAGCTTGACAATCTAGACCAGAAATTTTGAATTCCTATTCTAAGTAAAAAATTAGAAGAACTTGGTGCTTACATTGTCCTAAAGTCCTGGAATGTAGTCGTGAAGGAGATCTTAGAGGCCATTTAGTTTTACCTCTTCATTTGTAAATAAAAGTTTGGAACGGAAGAGGAAGTTTTAGGCCACAGCTAAGCCAAGACTTTAATTTTCCCAACTCCCAGGCAAAGATTCCACTATACCATAATACTGATCCCAAATTTTTTTTTCTATTTATTTATTTATTTTTTTTATTGTTGGGGAGTTATTGACGGTACAAGAAACCAGGTTACACTGATTGCATTTGTTAGGTAAAGTCCCACTTATAATGCCCCCAAAAGGTGTGGCACACACCAAGACCCCACCCCCCTCACTCCTTCCCTCTCTCTGCTCTTCCTTTCTGTTTTTTTATGTTTTATTTTTTTTAGAGACAGTCTCACTTTGTCGCCCTCGGTAGAGTGCTGTGTCATCACAGCTCACAGCAACCTCTAGCTCTTGGACTTAGGCAATTCTCTTGCCTCAGCCTCCTGATCCCAAAATTTATGTTACGTTGTCTGGCCTTCCACGTCATCATCTTCCTCAGTGACTACTCAGCATTTATAGCACATGCGCATCTCTGCCAGTTGCTGGGCAGAGCCTCAAAGGCAGAGGACCCCCCTCCACCTCCCCCGCCATGCAGGGAGCCTCTCCCTTCCTCCTCTTCACACCTCCCAGATCTTCTCATCTCCTCTTTTTAATTTATTTATTTTTAAGTCATAAACACATAGATCATGTATACATTGATGCCTTTATAGGGTACAATGTGCTGATTTTATATATAATTAGGAATGCTTACATCAAACTTGTTAATAAAGCCTTCACCTCATTTACTTAATTATTGTGTTAAGACATTTATACTCTTTACTTTATAGATTTGACATGTACCCTTGCAATATGAACCATAGGAATGGTCTCACCATTTACCCCTCTTCCATCGAATCTCCCCCCTCCCTACAATCCCCCTCCTCTTCCCTCCTTCATCTTGGGCTATAGTTGTGATTTATCTTTTGTATGAAAGTGTGAGTGATTATAAATTGGTTTCATAATAGTACTGAGTACATTAGATACTTTTTCTTCCATTCTTGAGATACTTTACTAACAAGAATATGTTCCAGCTCCATCCATGTAAACATAAAAGAGATAAAGTCTCCCTCTTTTTTTTTTTTTTTTTTTTGTAGAGACAGAGTCTCACTTTATCGCCCTCGGTAGAGTGCTGTGGCGTCACACAGCTCACAGCAACCTCCAACTCCTGGGCTTAGGTGATTCTCTTGCCTCAGCCTCCCGAACAGCTGGGACTACAGGCGCCCACCACAACGCCCAGCTATTTTTCTGTTTTTGCAGTTCGGCCGAGGCCGGGTTTGAATCCACCACCTTCGGCATATGGGGCCGGCGCCCTACTCTATGAGCCACAGGCGCCACCCAAGTCTCCCTCTTTTTTTAAGGCTACATAATATTCCATGGTAAACCACAATTTATTAATCCATTCATGGGTCGATGGACACTTGGGCTTCTTCCATGACTTGGCAATTATGAATTGAGCTGCAATTAACATTCTGGTGCAAACGCCCCTGGATGCAGGGAGTCCTCTCCCTTCTCTTCTTCACACCTCCTGGGTCTT
>CAUYRH010049503.1:0-10398 GCA_963574655.1 Perodicticus potto | reverse complement strand
ATTGATGGGTCCACATTTACGATGTATCTTAGAATGGTACAGGTGAAACCTACTAAATGTAGAATATAAATGTCTATACCTAATAACTAAGAAAATGCCATGAATGCTATGTCAACCAGTTCAATGAAAATATTTCAAATTATATGTAAAACCAAAACATTGTGCCTGATGATTGCATTTATGTATACAACCATGATTTAATTTAAAAAACGGTTTAAAAAAAAAGATTGTCCACCATTTTCTGTCTTTGGAGGTTGGAAGCCCCTTGTGCTAATTTCTTGGCCACATCTCTGATGAGTCCAGATTGGTTGACATAGAAAGAGCATTCTTCATCTAGGAACAACACAAGCCTCCCTTTTCTGCAGTGAGAAGGTCTAAGCCACATCTGTTTTGAAGGGTACTAATGAATCTATTTGGTCTTGTAGTTTTATAAGGGTCTGGGGTATTTCTTCTAGGCTTTCTAGGTCTTGTAATAACACATAGAAGAAATGTAGAGAAGACCCTACACCTCCAAGTCCTTTTCCAGTCGCTGTGGCTATCCCCAGGGCAACAAGGAGTGGGAATAGAATGGGGGCTTTTCTGGGCCCCACTTGGGTTTTTATTGGAATTGGTAGAGATTTATTAGGAGGGGAATGTTAATATTAGGAGACAGACATGCAGGAGTGTAAGTGCCTGTCCAGATGGTGGGTAAGCAAGAATATGCCTTGTTTATACAAATAAAAAATAGAACCTTATTGTCTTAAAGGAGCTAAGTTGGAGTGAAAAGAAGTGGAGAAAAGTGTAAGTTCCCTGATGTGGTCCTGGTTCATTTCTGCAGATTAAAAACAAACAAACAAAAAAACCCAAAACAAACTGCAAGTGCTTGCCCACCCCTAATAAGAAAGGAGATCTGCTCCTTGATCTGATGAGGGCATCCAAGAGTATGGACACAGGGGAGTGTTTTTGAGAGTTATGCTTAGGACAAGAGAGAGGGGAACATTATGAATTTGGGGAGGTCCCAGGAAGAAAATGGGTTGTAAACAATTGCATTAGCATGAGATGACAGAGAATAATCAACTTGTCTAGATTGAATAGTATTGGGAGGAAGGATTTTGGTGGTATGGTTGCAGAGGCTCAGGGGTAAAGTGCCCAAGAAAGGCCAGAGTCAGTGTGCATCTACAAAGAGGGGCTGGGATGAGAAGGTTTATAGTGGATGTTACAGTTCAAGATATAGGACTTGATGTGTAAGGGAGTGAGTGGATGTTTTCTGTAAAGGTTTAAAATAGTGTAATCGCTACTTTGGCTACAGTGGTGAGATAATTCCCCAGAAAGGTGTCTACTCAGTCAGAGAAGGAGGCTTCCTTCTGTTTGCAATAGGCTAAGTGTATAGTAGATGTTTCCCAGATGTGACCTGGAGCTGGAATGACAGTGTATACATCTGGGGAGACAGACAGGAAAATCCAGCATTGGTGAGACAAGGGTGATGAGGACTGGTCTAGTAGGTTTTGTGTAAGATTGATTGTGTTGAGTAGATACTGAGGTGTAATGTAAGGAATTTTAAAAGGATTAAAGCAGGTATTAAGGTGAGGAAGAAAATGATTCTAATCAATTCTGCCATGAGAAATTAATAATGTCTCCTTGGAGGTGAAAATTGCCACAAAATGTGAAAAGGTCTTTGGCAATCAGAAAATCAGATCAGATTCTTTTTTTTTTTTTTTTTTCAGATCAGATTCTTAACTATTCTGGAGGGGGCAGGAGACAGCTGTAAAACTGGTTTACAACTTAGACGCAGGCTTTGACATTGGTTTACAGCTTACTTGTGGCTGTAAGATGGATTTATGACTCCAACTTACCACTGTGAGATTGGTTTATAACTCACAGCTTAGAGCTTGTTGGGTTTAATTTCCTCCTATTCTATTATTGAGGACAAGTGAATCAAGTTGGGGAGAGCAGAGTAGATTTCCACGCTTGGTTGGTAGCTTCTTCTCGTGCTTTTTTAAGACTGGAAAAATGTATCAGTTAGTTGATGCCCTATAACCTGGCCACTGTGGGAGTAGTGAGGAGGACCAAAAAGAGACTATCCCAGTTTGGGGATAGAGACTTAGGTTGGAGGTTTTTGAGATATATCCACTCTCCTGTCTGGAGATTTAAAGGGGGAAGTTGGTTTAGATAAGATAGTATCAGCTGTCTGCTTCAGTCAGACTCTTAATAGAGGCGAGGTTAGGGAGGTTGTCCCTTAAGGGGGAAGAGGGTAACAGGAAGTTTCCCAGGATGAATGATCTGCCATACAGTAATTCAAAGGGGCGAAGGGAGTGGGGTTTTCTGGGACTAATGCATAGCCACCTTAAACAATGGGGAGAAGGTCTGTCCAAGTTTGTTGTATTTCCATCATGAGGTGAGTGAGTTGTGTTTTAATGAGTCCATTCATTCTCCCTTCTCTGAGGCTTGTGGTTGGTAGGATAAATGTAATTTCCACTGTATGCCAAGGCCCTGAGAAACCCCTTGTGTTATTTGGGAAATAAATTCTGGGCCATTATCAGACTGGAGAGCAGTGGGACAACAAAATGAGGGATTATTTCATTGAGAAGGGCTTGAATGTCAGTCTCCACCTCTTCGTGGGAAGAAGGGAAGGCTTCTACACACCCTGTAAATGTGTCTACAAATCCAATATATTTGGCATTTTACTGGGGGCGTGTGTGTAAAATCAAATTGCCAATTTTGTCTAGGTATGTCTTCTCATAGTTGGTGGGGATGTGTAGTAGGGGATTTGAGGAGAGGTTGAGGACTGGTTTGGGAACAGACCATGTAAGAAGTAGTGATTTTAGTTACATCCTAAAAGAGAACTGGCTAAGGTATGAACAGACTTAAAAGGTGGGTCAGCGGTCAGGGTCTAATGTGAATTTGGTTATGGAGAGATGTTAAAATGGCTGATTGTTAAGAAATTATGATTTTTATTATTTAGGGTGTACCTGCCTTCATGTAGGGTGTGACTACTTTTTCTTTTAAGTGGGTAGTCTTTTAAGGAGAGTATTGTGGCATCAGGGTTGGTAGAAGGGGCAAGATAGTATGGGGATAGGAAAGAGAGGCTTGGGCTTTGGCCTCCACATCAGCTTGTTCTTGCCCTTGGAAATGTCTGAAATGAGTTTTTGATGGCCCCTGCAGTATAAGGCTGAAGCATTGATGGGGAAGGTAATGGCTTGTAGTAATTTAAGAATAAGTGTTTTGTGGATAATAGGGGATCCCTGAGTGGAAATCCATGTTCTTTCCTTAAAGGTATGTGAGAATGAAGGATATGGAAAGTGTATTGAGAATCTGTGTATATGTTGGTGTTTTGTCCCTGTGCCAGTGTTAGGGCATGGATGAGGGCAATGAGTTCAGCCTACTGTGTGGTTCCTGAGGGTAGAAGACTGAACTCAATAATGATTATGAGAGAGACGATTGCATAACCTGCTCTGGTAGTGTTTTTGATGTGAGTACAGCTGCTGTTTATGAACCAAGTGGTTGCTGATGGAATGGTTATGTTTTGGAGGTCAGGGAAGGGATGCAAGAATGTCTGAGCACTTGTGTGGTGATGTGGTTGGTGATGGGTCAGGGAGTGGCAGAAGTATGGCTGGGTTTAAAGAGGTACACCAAAGAGACATTTGGGTTTTCTAGAAAGGTGTCATGAAGGATCAGATCATGAAAGGTGTCATGTCAGATCAGATCTTTCATGACAGGTTGAGGAAATGATTGTTATTTCCTGGTGTGTTAACAAGCCCTGAAGAGAATGGGAGGTGCAAATATGCAGGGGTTGGGTGAAAGTGAATGTGCAGCTTTCCTGAATGGCAAGAAAAGTGAAGCTGCTGCTAAGTTACATAGGCAAGAAGGCCATCCTTCTATTGTTTTGTCTAGTATTTTATAAAGGTATACTACAGGAAGATTATCAGGTCCTTTGGTTTGTGTGAGTATGTCCAGGGTAAATCCCTGATGATGAGCAACATAGAGGAAAAGGGTTTGGAGGGACTGATTAAGAAGGAAAATGGATGTAGCGTGAAGTAGAGCCTGCTTGAGCTCCATAAAAAGTTAAGAAAGGGAGGGTTCATGGAGCAGAGGTTCATTAGGGTCTCCAGTGACTGCCTGATACAGTGGCTTTGCTAAAATGCCAAAGTTGGGAATCCATAGATGAAAGAAATTAGCCAAGGTGACAAAAGATAGGACATCTGTTTTAGAAGTGGGGAGGGGTAAGGTGGCAATAAGTTTTTTCCTTTCCAGAGTTAGGCTCCAGGTGTGTGGGAAACTGCGGGGGACTCCCCTTGCTTTTTATTGGCAAGAGCCACAACAGGGAGCTAGAAGTCCAGATGGCCAGAACTAGAGATAAACAGCACAGCAGTTCCCAAGAAGTAAATTAACTTCCTCCCTGGGAGAATAAAAAAGTCTGGAAGAAAAATAAAGTGTTGTCTCAGCCTGACTGAGTCCATTATCCTGTGTGTTTCTTTTTTTCATCCTGGTGCCCGCTCCTCAGAACCTGGCTAGTGGATGGCGGGTCCGTCACAGGTGGAAGGGGTGACAAAGCTGCCAAGGTAGATAACTAGGGTTTTGGTTAATTGAGCTGTCTTGGATGAAACTGAGATTCCCAAGGTAGTTTAAGAGAGAGGTAGTATCAGAGATAGAAGCAGCGAGGGAAGGATGGCAAAGGAGTAAGTCATCAACATATTGGATAACAGATGATGACCCAGCCTGAAGTTTTTGAGATGTGAGGCTAAAGCTTGGCCAAAAAGGTGGGGGCTATCTCTAAAGCCCTGGGAGAGGACTGTCCAGGTTAGTTGTTAATTGGGCATCTGGTTCAGTCCAGGTAAAGGTGAAGAAGTCTTGTGAGTTGGGGTGTAGAGGGATAGTGAAAAAGGCATCCTTTAATTCTAGGACTGTAAAGTGTGTGGTGGAAGGGGAATAGTGGAGAGGAGGGTGTAGGGGTTGGGGACAAGAGAGGTAATTGGGACAGGGACCTCGTTGACTGCCCATAGATCTCGGACTAATTGGAAGGAGCTGTCAGGTTTGGAGACTGGTAGAAGAGTGTTGGTTGGGGGAGGAGGTTAGTCTCAGGATGTGATCCTTTAGTAAGTGATTAATAATTGCTTGGAGCCCCTTTATACTATGGTGATTAAGGGGATACTGAGGTCACCTGGGGAGACATGAAGGGTCAGAAAGGATGATTATAATGAACTGACGGTATCGAGCAATCAAAGGGGTTGAGGTGTCCCAAACTTTAGGATTAACCTGACAGAAAGCCCCTGGGAGGGATATTTGTGCAGATAGGGGAGAGGCTTTAGAGGACAGTAACACAAATGTGGTGAGCTGAGAGGCATCATTGGTTTTGGGTGATGGGTATAAGGTAAAAGTAGCTTTGACTCTAAGTAGCAGGTCTCGGTCAATCAAGGGGGAGGAGCATCTAGGAATTATGAGAAAGGAATGGGAGATTGTCAGGTGTACTGACAGGGTAGAGGTGGAGTTTTGAGTGGGGTAGAGGCGATTTCATTGACCCCAACCACAGAAATGAAAGAAGAGTGTAGTGGCCCTGAAAAATCAGGCAGTACAGAGTATGTGGCCCCTGTATCCAAGAGAAAGGAAATTATCTTACCTGCAACCAGAAGACAAACCCAGGGCTCTGCTAGTGAGATGGTAACAGTGGATGCCTGAGAGCCTGGCCCTTTCTGTCTTGAATAGCTAGTCCCGGAGTTTAGACAGCTCAAATCCTTGCTCTGTCACTGTCGTGGAAGGGGTGGCTACAAGCCCTGCAGCCTGGGAATAATTGTCCTTTGAGTGACCCTGAACACTACAGACCAGGCAGGGTCTGAGTGGAGCTTGAGGATTAGGGTAGTGGTGGGCCCAGTGTCCCTGTGTCCACACTTGTACCAAAGATCTGGAGGCTCGGCCTCAGATTCAGGATCAAGGTTGGAATATTTTATCAGGATCTTGGTTAACTTGGTCAAAATGATAGCTGGGTTTTCATGAGTTAGCTGGGTGATTTCTTTGATTTTGTCATAATTAAGTGGAGCCTTTTTGTTTGTTTTTGAGACAGAGTCTCACTTTGTTGCTATGGTGTCACAGCTCACAGCAACCTCAAACTCTTGGGCTCAAGCTATTCTTTTGCCTCAGTCTCCCGAGGAGCTGGGACTACGGGTGCCCACCACAATGCCTGGCTCTTTTTTGAGATGGTGTCTCCCTTTTGCTCAGTCTTGTCTGGAACCAGTGAGCTCAGGCAATCCACCCGCCTGGGCCTCCTAGAGGGCTAGGATTACAGGTGTGAGCCACTCGCCTGGCATAAGGGCAGCCTTCTTCATCCCTTGTATGAAATGAGCCCTGGCAGGAAGGTGAGGAGATTCCTCTTGATAATTACACTTAGGATTTGCAGTGGGTACTGCTGTCACCCCCTGTGGGTAACAGTTTGGATCTTGGGTATGTAAGGTATCTGTGAAGGGGGCAGCTGCAGCCCAAATAAGAGTTTTTTTCTTCAGGAGTAGTGATAGAGGAAAGTACCATGTAAAGGTCCTGTCATGAGAGGTAATAGGACTGGGTTAAATATTGAAATTATTTTGCATATTCGTAGGGTCATTGGAAAAAGATCCAAGGTGTTTTTCAATTTAGGATAGGTTGCCTAGGTTAAAGAGGACATGGACTCTGATAATGCCCTCAGCTCCCACTACTTCACATAAGGGTAAATTAGCTTCCAGAGGCTGTCCCTAAGAGTGGGTGTGTAGAGGAGAAAAGGAGTTAGGCAGATTTGGGGGAGAAAGTGAGTCAGGTGGAGAGGTCGGGGATGTAGGAGTTGGGGAGTGAGCAGGAAAGGAAGGCTCAGGAGGTGGAGAGGCATAATGCGTGGGGACTCAGTGGACAGCTGGATCTAAGTCCAAGTCAGAGGTGGAAGGTTGAGGTGGTGGCTGCTCATTGAGGAGGATTTGGAAGGTGGTACAGGTTTGGCAGAGTGAAGGGTGGCTCTGAAGGAGAAAGAAAGCTTGGAGGTAGGCGACCTCAGACCATTTGCCATTGTGGTTTATAAAATCTTAAAGACCTCTGGACATGTTTAGATCAAAAATGTCATTTTCAGGCCATTGGTTTCCAATGTCTAATTTGTGCTGGGGCCAGGCAGTGTTGCAGAGGAATGTTAATTGCTTTGGTTTGATGTCTCCTTTTCTACCCAGGGTTCCCAGGTACCTGGGAGACAGCCAAGGTGGAGAGGTTTGGCAGGGAAGCGACAGCAACTGCCCCGGCCTATAAGGTAAGGAGGGGGAGGAGTGGGCAGAGGCTTATCAGCAGACTATGTCTTGAGACAGAGTTTTACTTCATTGCTCTGGGTAGAGTGGGGCAGGGGTGGTACATCAAACTCTTGACCTCAACCCACCCTCTTGCCTCATCTGTGTAAGTAGTTCAGACTATAGGCACCTTCCACAAAGCCTAGCTAATTTTTCTATTTTTAATATAGATGGGGTCTCACTCTTGCTCAGGCTGATCTCTAACTCATGAGCTGAAGCAATCGACCAGTGTCAACCTCACAGAGCACTGAAAGGACAGATTTGAGACATCGTGCCTGGCCCAGACACTTATTTTTTATTTAAGCATGTCTTTATTTTTGCCTAGCTAAGAATCTAAAAGTTAATAGGCATTTTTATTGATAAATCGGGTGATTTAGCTATTATTATTAGATAGTATTTAATTTACCTTATCAGAAATCATACAAACACAGATCATTTTGTCTCTGGCTGGGTTTATAAACTTTGTGTCAAATGCTGACACTTTAATAACATACAATGTCCAGTAAAACCTAGGCAAAAAATGTATGCTGACAACTTGAAAAAATGTTTTTTTTTTTTGAGATAGAGTCTCACTCTGTTGCCCCAGGCTTGAGTGCCTTGGTATTAGCCAAGCTCATGACAACCTGAAACTCCTGTGCTTCAGGAGTTTTCCTGAAGTCTCCTCAGTAGATGGGACTACAGGACCTAGCCAGAAAGGCTTAGGGTAATGTTTCTATTTTAGTAGAGACGAGGTCTTGCTCCTGCTCAGGCTGGTCTCCACCTCCCGAGCTCAAGGAAACCTCCTGCCTTGGCCTTCCAGAGTGCTAGAATTATACACGGCCTTGAAAACATATTTGTTTTTACTATACCAAAAATACTTTTTTAATATAACCCGCCTTATACATCAAAGATTGCTGAATTCACATGAACTAAAAAGCATTTGGTTTTATTTAATTTATTAGTGCTTCTTTGTTTACAAGTCCATCTAGAACTGCATATGCAGAATCATATAATATATGGAGATATACAAAATACATCTTAATATATGTACCTGCACACATAGACAGTGAATTACAATAGTTTTTTAATTTAATTTTTAATTAAATCATAAATCTTTACATTTATGGCATATAATATAATTTGACATACAATGTGGAATGCTTAAATCCAACTGATTAACATAAACATCACCTCACTTATTTTTTGTGGTAAGATGTTTATAAAGTTTACTCTTAGTTATTTTGAAATATACCCTTGGTTTGCACACATTACAATAGATTTTATTTTTTATTTATTTTTTTTTGAGACAGAGCTTCAATCTGTTGCCCTGGGTAGAGTGCCATGACACCACAGCTCACAGCAACCTCCAACTTCTAGGCTTAAGTGATTCTCTTGCCTCAGCCTCTCAAGTAGCTGGGACTACAGGCACCTACCACAAAGCCTGGCTATTTTTTGGTTATAGTTGTCATTGATGTTTGGCAGGCCCAGACTGGATTTGAACCCAACAGCTCTGGTGTATGTGGCTGGCACCTTAGCCGCTTGAGCTACAGGCGCCGAGCCTACAATAGATTTTATATCAAAACTCTAGCCATGAGACAGCAATATTATACAAACTCTCCAGCTTGCAAAAGAAAGCTGGATCCAATCTTATGACAAAACTGGAACTTGATCACATGTATAAACTTCAGTTGTCCTCATAGGTAACTCAATTATGCCTGTGGATCAAAGTTTGAGGAAAGAAGCTTTCATGGCAGTTTGATTTTTAAAAACTCTTTGCCCCTTTTAACTTCAATTTAAAGTAATTCTTTAGTTTTTTCAACTGATTCAATTTTATTTTCTTAAATCAGTTAGTGACAGTGACCATCAATTGGGTTTCAGTTCTCCAGAGAATTTTATGAATAATCCTAATTAATTAGAGGATAGAGAATAAAAATAATACAGGCTGGCATTATAAAAGAACACTTTTAGTATGTACTAATGTAAAATTAACAGTAATGTTTATTCAAATAGAACTTGTCTCTAATGAGCTCGAAGCACATTAAATATTAAATCTAGGCCACGTTTTATGAACTAGAGAGGCAAATAATGAACAATGATTTTTTTCCTTCTGGCCCTGCCAATATATTCAGGTTTATCTGATGTTCTACCAATTCCCCATTGATGCCTCTTTTTAAAATATAAATTTATACTAAAATCATTAAAGAATAATTAGCACATTTCAAAGCACATTGTTTAAGAAAACTAAAGGAAATAATCATTTTCTAGAAAAATATTTTTTAATCAATATATATTTCTGTTTAGAAAGGAAAACTAAATAAGATAATATTCACAGGAGCAGAAAAGTTTATAAAAGGCACTCTGACAAATACAGATCTAGGAAAAAGTAGTTTAACAAGGGAATTCTACAGTCAATTTAAATATCACATAAATGAATGCTTTTAGTTCAGTTTTTTTTGGGAGGGCAGAGTCTCACTTTGTCACACTCGGCAGAGTGCTATGGCATCATAGCTCATAACAACCTCAAATTCTTGGGCTCAAATGATCCTTTTACTTCAGCCTGACAGGTAGCTGAGTAGCAACGGCCACAACACCAGACTACAATCCCAGCATATATCTATATATCTATATCTATACTACCAAAAACATTAAAAGCCTATTTATAAAAATTGACCATATTACTTGGGGATAATTTACTTCTTTAGAGAAATAATTACACGTAAGTTCATCTGCATGTTTGTAGTGAAAGAAAAAAATTATTGTGCCATCTGTAAGTATAGCAAGATGAAAGGGAGACCACAAGACAATACTCCAACTCCCCTATGTTTTAAATAAAGCTCGTAGAGAAGCTGGCCATGTGACTCACATCTGTAATTCTCACACTCTGGGAAACTGAGGCCAGAGCATCACTTGAGCCCAAGAGTTCAAGACCAGCCTGAGCAAAAGGGATACTCCATCTCTACCAAAAATAGAAAAATTAGCGGGGCATTGTTCTGGTGCCTATAATGCCAGCTATTTTGGAGGCTGAGGCAGGAGTATCATTTCAACCCAGGAGTTTGAGGTTAATGTGAGCTAGGCTAACGCCATGGCACTCTAGACTGGGTAACAAAGTGAGACTGTTGAAAGAAAGAAAGTGTGGGAGAAAGAGAGCGGTAAT
>CAUYRH010049502.1:0-79824 GCA_963574655.1 Perodicticus potto | reverse complement strand
GGCTGCAACCAAAAAATGGCCGGGCGTTGTGGC
Organism: Perodicticus potto; assembly: GCA_963574655.1. Taxonomy (NCBI): domain Eukaryota; kingdom Metazoa; phylum Chordata; class Mammalia; order Primates; family Lorisidae; genus Perodicticus; species Perodicticus potto. Next base: position 79,791 of record CAUYRH010049502.1, on the reverse strand, counting down.
GGGTGCCTGTAGTCCCAGCTACTTGGGAGGCAGAGGCAGGAGACTTGCTTGAGCCCAGGAATTGGTGGTTGCTGTGAGCTGTGATGCCATAGCACTCTATCCAGGGTGATAGCTTGAGGCTCTGTCTCAAAAAAAAAGGTGGCATCTTAATGCAATCAGTGTAACCTGGTTTCTCAAACCCTCAATGAATCCCTAACAATAATTTTTTTTTTTTTTTTTTTTGAGACAGAGCCTCAAGCTGTCACCCTGGATAGAGTGCTGTGGCATCACAGCTCACAGCAACCTCCAATTCCTGGGCTCAAGCGAGTCTCTAGCCTCCGCCTCCCAAGTAGCTGGGACTACAGGAGCCCGCCACAACGCCAGGCCATTTTTTTGGTTGCGGCCATCATTGTTGTTTGGCGGGCCCGGGCTGGATTCGAACCCGCCAGCTCAGGTGTACGTGGCCGGCGCCTTAGCCCACTGAGCCACAGGCACTGAGCCCCTAACAATAAATTAAAAAAAAAAAAGTTGGACACAATTGTTAATATATTTTAAATTCCATCAATCAAAAAAAAAAGTGGTGTCTTAATATAGTTGTGATTTATATTGTTCTATGAGTAAGGTTGAGGGGTTTTTTTTTCCCCTCCCTCATTAAACTTTGTTTTAATGGGTCTCAAAATTCTGTGACAGATTTTTGTCAAGTTGTTTCCATTAAAAAGTACTGATCTTAAAAACTAATAACTTAAAAATGACACCCAAAAAGAAACAAATGGCCCACAAAACATTCTTCCCTTCTGAAGGTTTTATGATGCAGCATTATCATTAATCAGTCCTTTACTATTAAACTTAAATGGGCAATTGAAACAGGTCTGAGTCCGTTCTTCCACCACTGATTGAGACAGGGGTGGCAGGTATTAGAGATAATATTCATTCAGGCTTCTGAGCTTTCTGGGCAGTTGATGACCTTGCCAGCTCCAGCAGCCTTCTTATCCACTGCTTTGATGACACCCACAGCAACTGTCTGTCGCATGTCACGAACAGCAAAATGATCCAGAGGAGGATAGTTTGAGAAGCTCTCAATACATTTGGGCTTGTCAGGAACCATACTGATGAGGGCAGCATCACCAGATCTCAGGAGTTTAGGGCCAGCTTCCAGCTTCTTACCAGAGCGGCGATCAGTCATTTCCTTCAGCTCAGCAAACTTGCAGGCATTGTGACCTGTGTGATAATCCAGTACAGAAGCACATAGCCGGCAATAATTTAGCCTGGATGGTTCAGGATAACCACCTGAGCAGTGAAGCCAGCTGCTTCCCTTGGTGGGTCATTCTGCTGTCACCAGCAATGCTGCCACAATGAACATCTTTAACAGACACACTCTTGACATTGAAGCCCACATTGTCCCCTCAGGAGGGCTTCACTCACAACTTCCTGGCACATTTCAACAGACTTTACTTAAGTTGTTAACACTGGAGCAAAGGAGACCACCAGGCTGGGTTCAAGAACACAGTCTTTGCTCGGCCCATAGGGACAGTACCAACCACCAACTCTGTAGACATCTTGCAGAGGCAGACGCAAGGGCTTGTCAGTTGGACGAATGCAATCCAGAGCTTTGAGCAGTGTGGTTTCACTGGCGTTGCCATCTTTATGGGTGACTTTCTATCCCTGGAACCAAAGCCTGTTAGCACTTGGCTTCAACATGTTGTCACCATTCCAACCAGAAATGGGCATGAATGCTAACTGTGTCAGGGCTGTATACAGTTCACTTAATGTAAGTGCTGACTTCTGAAACGATTTCCTCCTATCTTTTCTGACTGTAGGGCGACTCAGTGGAATCCATTTTGTTAGCCAACAATTAGTTGTTTCACACACGGTGTGTAAGCCAGAAGGGTCTGCCTATCCTTTGAGATACCAGCTTCAAATTCATCAACTATCAGGACAGCACAGTCAACCTGAGATGGGCTGTACTCATGTTCTTGATAAAGTCTCAGTGTCCTGGGGCATCTGTGATAGTCACTTAATATTTGCTGGTCTCAAATTTCCAGGGAGATGTCAATGGTGATACCATGCTCACACTCAGCTTTCAGTTTATCTAAGACCCAGGCATACTTAAAAGAGTTCTTTCCCATCTCAGCAGCCTCCTTCTATGGAAGAAATTAGCCGTTTGTGATATGAGTTGCAAATATAACTTGCCATGTTCTTGTTAAAAAGATTCAACACCAAAATCATTGAGGTTTCCTTAAATTGATCTATGAATAACTCATTCCCCATCCCAGTCCTATTCTAAAGGATGTGCAGGAAGAAACAAGCGAATTATGGAAAGGGGGGGAGTAGCTTCTCTAGGTGTTAAAGCATATCACAACACTATTGTAATTAAAACAAGTAGAAAGAAGAAAACAAAACCAATGTGGTATTGGTACAGACAAGTTAATAGGGAGTCCAAAAAGAGATCAAAATAATTGTGGGAGTTATGAAACTAGTGGCGTTTCAAAACAGTGGGTAAAAGATGGATAAATAAATGGTATCTAGATAATCGAGTATCCATCTGGAAGAAAATATACATAAATGCACACCTCATCTCTTCCACCAAAATAAATTGCAGATGGACCAGAGATATAATTATAAAAGCTGAAATTGTAATAATACTTGATAAAACCATAGGGCAACTTAAAAAATAATCGTAGGCATAAAGAATCAAAACATGAAAATATTGATACATTCGAATTACAGAAAACTACCCTTTGTACTACCACAAGTAAAGTGAAAAGACAACAGTGTGGGAGGTGTTGAGCAGGCCTGGTCACCACCTGTAGTGTGTGCTCCTGCCCTGCCCTTGCGCGCTTGGTGGTGCTGGGGCCAGGCCCTGGGGCTTGGACAGCATCCACCGGCTGACGGTATCATGCTGTGTTGACAGCTGCTGAGATGGAGTCACCCAGGTTCCCGGCCCTGGACACGCTCAGTGATGCTTCCTGTCTCCTGTGCCTCCTGACACAGGTGGTTTCAGGAGATGGTGTTCTGGTCAAAAGCTTCACTCCCAACAGCTAGGACTTTGGACTTGTACCCTTTTCATGCAGCTTTGGGCAAGACTGGTTGGGGGCTCTGTGCCTCTCTTGGACCACATTGTAGCCACCAACTAACCCCACTCCCTGTCACCTCAGGGAGACATGTTGTTGCCCCTGGTAGAGTGCTGTGGTGTCATAGTTCACAACAACCTCAGTCTCCTGGGCTCAAGCGATTCTCTTGCCTCAGCCTCCTGAGTAGCTGGGACTACAGGCATCCGCTGTAACAACCAGCCCAGGTCTTGCTCTTGCTCAGGCTGGTCTCGAACCCATGAGCTCAGGTGATCCGCCCTCCTTTGCCTCCCAGAGTGCTAGGAATACAAGTGTGAGCTACTGCACCTGGCCTCCCCTTTCCTGATGACAGCAGAGGGCTTTAGGAATTTGTGTCCTGAAGCCATGGCACCTGGGGGTGTAGGGGAGACTGCCCCCTCCCTCCCACTGGTTATACCACCTCAGTCCCGTATTTGGCTGCCTAGAACTCTCCTTACCTCATCTGGGGAGTGGACACACTAAGGTGTGAAATGATGCATTTGCCCAGTTCACCTGGGGTGTGGTAGGATTCCCAGAAGTTCTGGTGGAGGTGACGATGATTAGGATCATGCTGGCAGGGGGCCAAACAAGGCAAGAAGGGCTTCTTTCTACTGTGGCTAGAGAAAAATCTAGCCTCATGTAAGGAAGAAAGTTGTGTTTGCTGGCACCTGGAGCATGGCTCACCTCAGGCATGGATGACCACAGAGGGAGGTCATCGAGCCTGTCCCCTTACAGCATGCTCACGATGACTGTCTGTGCAGGTAAAGAAGCAGGCTTAGGGAGAGGAAGGACATGCCCTCCCTGGGCTGCTGGCCGGAGGCTCAGCCCTGCCCTGTCACCCCTGGGCACTCTTCTGCCTGGGGAGGGGACATCTCTGGGCTCGGGTGGCTCAGGACGAAGGTAGTTGGTCTGCCATGGAGAAGGGTGTGTCAAGGGCAAAAGTATGCTGAGCCTCCTCTTCCAGGCCTGGAGATAGGAAATCATTTGCACACTGCAGTCAGGCTTTTCTGGTACATAGCCGCTGATGCCCCTCCTGTGAGTACAGATCTTCTAGCCCTTTTAATGTTCCTCTCTTTTTCTGCCAGCCTGGGATTCATACACCCCCGTGGACAGGACTAGACTGGTGTCTGGCGACAGAGGGAGGGCTTAGTTCCCATCAGCTCTGACTCTGGGCTCTTGGGTGCCACTGTGAACAATAACAGAGATAAAGTAACTTGGCCAAAATGCTCAGGATCTAGGGCCTAATCTGGCAGATTTAGGAGACTGCTGGGCGGGCTTTCCTGGTATGCTGGAGAACAGCCATGTTCATGGTGTGGCTGTGTTCAAGGCTCCTGCCTTCTGAAACTGAGGGAGCAAATAATCTTCCTCTTACAAGATAAATCCCTATTCCTTTCTTTCATCCAAATACTAAACTGTAACTTGAAAAATCTCCCAAAGCCCATTCTCAACCTTGCAGTTACCCGTCAGGGCCTTTGTGCTTTAATTTGCTTTTCTCCTCTATGTCCCTTTCCTACTTACCTGTTTCAGCAAGTGGAAAAAGAAAAACTTGGAGCAGGAGAACCACCTTATTCATCAGTGAGAACAGACCAGATTGTCTGTGTTAACAGCCCCACCCCTAATCTCATCTTAAAACCCTGAATTATTCCTCACTCATGCCACATGTGCATGGGAACAGCTGGGGACACCCTTTATCATGATGACCCCAAGATCCACAGCTGAGCAGGCTCTGCCCAGATGGTGACCAGTTCCACTTTCTCTAATGGCCCATTGGCCGGAACGAGTCACATGGCCAAACCCAGTTACCAGGGGATCAGGAAGTGCAGTCCTGCCATGTGTCCAGAAGAAGATCTCTTGTACCGTAGTCCTCCCATTTTCACATTCTGTGTTTCCTTTCCAGCCTTTTCCACTGCAAATGCTATTCCACGTGGTTGTAATTCAAGGTTTCCACTAGACCTGTTCATTGCCATCTCAGTGGCTCTAGAATAGCCCCCGTGGTGGTCCCATCCTTGCTTAGCCGGTACCCTGTTTTTACACATGTGTTCTATGGTGTTCCCCAGGCCAGAGCAGCCAGCACCACGTGAATGGGCTTGCTGGGTCAGAGAACATGGACCTGTTTATCCTTCTCTGCTCTTGGTCCGGACTTTCTAACACTGGGCGCGGGTCAGGGCTTTTTAGTGCCTGAGAACCTGGGGTCAATCCTGTTCTTAAGGAGCTGTGAGTGGGTGAAACTTTTCAGGCTCTTTTTTTTTGAACAGTTTCACTTTGTCACCCTAACAGCAACCTCAAACTCCTGGGCTGAAGTGATTCACTTGCCTCAGCCTCCTAAGTAGCTGGGATTATAGGTGCCAATCACAACGCCCTGCTGTTTTTTAGAGACAAGGTCTTGCTCTTGCTCAGGCTGGTCTTGAACTCGTGAGCTCAAGCAGTCCACCCACCTTGGTCTCCCAGAGTGCTAGGATTACAGGCATGAACTACAGTGCCTGGCCAACTTTTCTGGCCCTTTGAAATAAAGTTGGCTCACAAATTTCCGGAACTATGAAGACACAAGGTATCATCATCCTCAGACCATTTTTTTGTCTTGGTCTCTCATGTTCTAGAGTTGAGAGGTCATCCACTCTCCTGCCTTCATCAGTCTGCTATTTCTGCCCATTTCCCTAGTAATTGGAAACCAGTTACTGAGAAATTGTGGGAGTGGGTCAGAGAGCATTGGGACAGCTTCTCTCCCCAGTCTGGGTTGGCCAGCACCATCCTTGGCCTGGTCATGGCAACCCTAAGTGACCTCTAGTGCTTGACTTCTCTGAGGATCACTTGGAGCTCCTTTGGGAGTGAGAGTTGCTCTTGCTGGGGAAAAGCTTCTGTCTCCTCTCTCTGAGTCTTCCTTTAGAATCAAATCCACTAAAAAACCTCAGTGGTACTGAATCCTCTGTGGCCAAACTACCTCTCCAGGTTTGTCTGTGGAGTGCCCAGATCTGACATTTCCTTCTTAAGATACTTGCCTCGGAGGCTATTACACTTCAGTGATGGCAGTTCTGTCCCAGACCCTCAGATCTGTGGGGAGTGCAGAGGAATAAATCAGACTTCAGCCCTCTTGGTCTTCGTCTGGGCCATTTTGTCTCATCCTTGGTTAGGAGAAAATCTTTTTTTTTTTTTTGACTGGGTCTCCCTGAGTTTCTCAGTTGCCCAGGCTGGAGTGCAGTGGTGTCATCATAGCTCTTTGTAGCCTTGAATTCCTGGGCTCAAGTGGTCCTCCTGCTTCAGCCTCCCGAGTAGATGTGACTATAGGTGCCCACCACTATGCTTGGCTAATTAAAAAGAATTTTTTTAGAGATGGGGTCTTGCTGTGTTGCCCAGGCTGATCTTGTGATCCTTCAAGTGATCCTTCCACCTTGGCCTCCCAAAGTGCTGGAATTACAACGTGAACTATCACACCAAACCAACGAAACTTTAAAAAAGTTGAAACTCATGAAAGTGAATTGAGGGAGAAGGAGGTGGAAGGAAATCTCACCAAACCAACGGAACTTTAGAAAAGTGTGAAACTCATGAAAGTGAATTGAGGGAGAAGGAGGTGGAAGGAAATCTCCAGGCACCTCTGCACCACCCTTTTGGCATAGAGCAGCGGTTCTCAATAGCCGTGCGTTGCAGCCAGCACTTGTAATCCCAACTACTTAGGAGGCTGAGGCAAGTGAAGCACTTCAGCCCAGGAACCCACAGAAACAGCATTAGGAAGGTTGAGAACCACTGGTGTAGAGGTTAATGGTCACGCTTTGGCAGAAGACCTGGATTTCCTTGCTGCGGTAACTTCATGGCCTTAGACATGTTACCAAACCTCTTCGTAGTAGTTGTTCCCATGTGGTCAGTACTTACTGGCATAGTAAGTGGCCCAAAGAACTTGTAAAGGTCAATTATCATTATTAATGAGCATGGTAAGTTTTGGTATGGCAACAGACACCTGAGTATAATATGAATCAGTACAATAAGTTTGATTTTTTTTTTCCATTTTTGGCCGGGAGTGGGTTTGAACCCGCCACCTCCGGCATATGGGGCCAGTGCCCTACTCCTTTGAGCCACAGGCGCCACCCAGTACAATAAGTTTTGCAAAGTTCAAATTCTGGCCTGTCAGGGAGGTTTCCATTGTCAGTAGTAGTGTGAACAGTAAGTATAGGGACATAGAGCAGCTGGCGTTTATTGAGTAGCCTGTACTCACTGGCTGGGTACTGCTGAGAGGGTGTATACAGCTGGGCAACCCCAACACATCATGTAGCCACTCTGTGGCTCTTTCCTGGGTCCCTGTCTCAGACCATTGTGGGAACTGAATGAATCCGTCCATGTAATATGCTTGGAACAAGGCTTGGCACTGAGCGAGTGAGGCTTCCTGCTTTAAAGGTGAGGAGACGGAGGTTCTGGGAGGGTGGTTACCGCACAGTCCTGTCCTCACACCTGTCTGACTCCCATCCTAGCTCAGTTGCTGCTTTTGAACCTAGAAGTCAAGAGCAGCTTGTTGTGGCTATTCGGAGATTCGTCGATTTTGTTCAGCAGCCCTGGGCCTTGAGATCACAATATCTGCAACAGAGGACTCTTGAAAGCCAGAGCGAACAGGCAGCCCCTAACACGGGGTGGGAGACAGTTTCCCCAAGTGTGTCCTGTGGAGACAGTGGACTAAAGAAATGGCAAGTCATGCTGTAACCCTGGAGGGATATGCAGAGGGTTCTGGGGATATAGTTGAGCAGAAGGAGCCATTCCTTCTCCATGTTTGGGGTGAGGTGAGTTGAGAAGTATAAACAAGTATTGAACTTCTGCTCTGGGGGTCCCAACAGTCTTGGGAGGTAAAGGGAAAGGTAATAGCATCCTCATTTTATAAATAGTGGAACTGAGGCACAACACAATTAAGTGACCTCCAGCTCAGAAACTCTGATCTGGGATGGGTTTCAGGCCTGTCTGCCTTGCCCACCTTCTCCCTGGTCCACGTGCTGTGGCGGGTAGCGTCAGGGCCTAGCTGAGCTTGGTTACCCTGCTAGCACAATTGGGTTAATAACTTTGGACGTTACAGATGACTCTTAGCCCCTGGAGTTTGCAGGCCTTTGTCCTATCTCCTCCTAGCCCCGCCCCCACCTCTAGTAAGCCTTGCTGCCTTAGTCCCTGAGGGAAACAGTGGCCTCTTGTTTTCTCTGGATTCTGAACTCTAAGCGCCACAAAACTTGTGTCCAGGACAGGCCTCACAGAATGGCGTGACTTGGAAATGGAGCTCCCACAGACCTCCTCGGGCCACAGTGGGCGGCTCTTTCATTGAGACACTCTTGCTGCTGCTGAGAGGGATGGATCAGACCTTTTCTTTTGAAGAAAGCAAGAAGTCCCTGGGAGCGTTCTCTCTTCTGGGGGCAGAATGTGATCAGGAAAACAAGATAACTTTGAAATGAGTTCACTTATGCCCATGTCCCTATCCCCAGGCCCTCCGGGAGATAGCGCCTCTGCAGCCTCCATCCTCCCCCTTCGCCCCCAACTGTCTCCCTATGTCCCCTCCCTTGCAGAGCCCCCTCCCCTCAGGTGTCCCTGGTCTCAGGAACTGGGCCCTTTCTGCTGTGATGTCCTGGAGGCCTCCTGTGGGAGCCATACTTGAGACCTGTCTTCTTTAGAGCCAAGGGGGAGAGACTGAAGCCCCTTTGAGGCAAGTTTAGGGGGCAAAGGTCCCAACAGGATGGCAAAACTGGCCAGGAAAGATGTTAAGAGATTTCCCCTCTACAGAAAAAAAAAAAATCCCTTAGATCTCACAATAGGAAAATACTAAAGCACACAGCTCCTCTCCCGCCATGGCGACGAGCCTGTGTACAAAATCAGACCAACCCAGCCCAGAACCAGACCAGCTGGGAAGCTGGCATAAAAATGCTGGAGAATACACAAAAGAAGGTGGCCTGTTTCCAGAGCTCAACTGTTTACCTTCAGCAGAGCAGCTGGGGATATGCAGAACTTATTTTCAAACAGCCCTTGGTTGTCAGGTCTGCAGGCTTCAGACTAGCGTCAGGTGAGGACACAAGGGACATGCCCTCCACCCACCTCCTTCTCCAATCCTCAGGGGTCCTCTGGCACCTTGGGCCAATTTCTGACCCCCTCATAGTAGGGAGATCTGCAGGGCCCTCAAGAGATGTGGGTATGGCAGGGTGCTGCGCCCCTGTGACCCAGTTCCCTCCCGTGGTGGCTATCTTGGTCTGAAAACATTGGCCTCTTGTTTGTGGTACCTGTAACAGGAGCTGCAGCTTTCAGCAGGCGCAGCTGCTGTCTATGGCTTCCTTTGGGAGCCTGCTGCGTCACCCCTTCCTGTGGCTTCTCTCCCTTCCTTTCAAGTGGAGCCTTTTCTGGGAAGAAGGCTTGGATGAAAATGTAATATGGAGTCTACAAATAGAGCCAGGGAGGCCTTTGCAGTTTCTTCTTTTTACTAGAAGGGAAACTGAGGAAGAGATGAACCTAGGCCAGCTGGTAGCTCAGCAGGGGGCTGACATGGAGGCCTTGCTGTCTGGGTCCCAGCTTGATCACCCACAGAAGCACGGCCTCACTTGGTCATTTTCCTTCCTGTGTCAGTGTTCTGGTCAGTGAAAGGGAAGGGTCACCCCCAGCTCCTGGACCTGTTGGGAGAAGGAACAGGGCTCAGGTCTTGAGAAACTCTTGCAATTGTCCTTCCCTGTCCTTGTCCATGAGCCCAGGAGGTGGGCAGCTTCCCAGCTGGTCTGGTTCTGGGTTGGGTTGATCTGATTTTGTGCACAGGCTCGTCGCCTTGGCAGGAGAGGAGCTGTGTGCTTTAGTATTTTCCTAGTGTGAGATCTAAGGGATCTTTTTTTCCTATAGCGGGGAAATCCCTGAACATCTTTCCTGGCAAATGATGAGAAAGAGAAGTTAAGGACATTGGGACAGTGCTGGCACGTCCCAGAGACTTAACTGGAAGAGTTTAATGAGAGACTGTGCAGGGTATAGGCAGGGCCTGAGGAGCCTGCAAGAGACAAAAGTCCCCCAGTGCCAGCGAGTGTAGTAAGCTGTCACCACCCACAGGCTTGGGAGGACAAGGGGGTCCAAAAGGTAACTGGAGCTGTAGAAGTGGCAGGACAGGATGCTGAGAATGGTAGGAACGCACACACGGCCCTCTCTCCTCCATCCCACCTGCTGGGGCCTCCACTTGGCCTGATCCAGTCGGGTGACAAGGCAGCTGATGATACGGCCCTAGAAGGCAGCCTCCCCGGCAGAGGAGAGGAGGTGGGCAGGGAGGGGCTGGATGACAAGCAAAGCTTTGGGTCTGAGTCTGCCTCCTAGCTCTGCCGCTTTCCCGCTGTGAGATCCTAGGCAGGTTTTTAAAGGCACCAGTTCTCCACTTTCCTCATTTGTAAAATCACCTCCTGTGGTGGTTGTTAAATAAAATGAAACAAACACATGTAAGCTTAGAGCACGGTGCCTCCTTCAAGCAGTCATTCATAGCTGCCATCATGATGTCTTCAGGAGCAACTTTGAAACAGCCTTGAATCCTAGAGGAGCCCCGCTTGGAGCGGGCGGGGCTCGAGGCCTTCTCCTGCCTCTGCTGAGGCTGCAGCAGGGGGTCAGCCAGGTGCCAGGCTGGCGCCACTGCCTCTGAGGGACTGGCCTGGCAGGTGGTGGTGGCCGTGTGCCGGGCGGCAGACATCTGGTGGGTCAGGAAGTGTGGTGTCAGGCTGCCCCGGGTGTTGGCAGGTGCTCCTGTCTTGGGGTTAGGTGATGTCAATTGTGTGTCAGCTGGAGGCTCTGGCTCCCTTGCCGCCTGATCTTCTCAACCTTGTGCTCTTGAAAAAATAAACACATTCTCCATTGGAGCAGGGGAGCCGTGCTTAGCAGATCATAGGCACTCCCATGCTGAGCCTTTGCTGATGAGCCCAGGTTTCTGTGAAGTGCAAACTGCTGGTCTCTTGAAGCAGTGACTCCTAGATTCACCAGCACCACAGCTTTGAAGAGACTTTCAGTAGTTTAGTGGAGGGAGCATCTGCACAGATCTCAGTTCCGATCTGGCTGCGTGGTATTAGTCGTTTAATGTAACTTCTCTGAGTCCTAAGTTGTAGGGCACTAAAGCCTTTCCCTGTAAAGCCATTTCTCAGCATCACCTGTGTGCCCTGTACTTTGTCACTTCGACTCCTCTTATAACTTCTGTGTCCTGGGTGGCGTGGAGCTTGGGGAACAGAAGTATAAACCTGGGGCTTCTCCTGGGGAGTTATAGGAGAGACAAGTTGTAGGGTCTGAGGGGCTCACCCTCTTTGTTCTGTCTGTGTTTCCCCATGAGCGTCAGCCTCCTGTGTCCCACAGTGCTGCATGGAGGCTTGTGGGTCCTCTGACGATGTACCAGGGTAGACAGTAGATTGGGGGCAGTAGGCTCAGGCACGGGAGTTGATGCTTTTGTCTTTGTTCCCGCCTGGCAGCTGAACCTTAGCCGGCCGATCGAGGAGCAGGGCCCCCTGGACGTCATCATTCACAAGCTGACCGATGTCATTCTCGAAGCCGACCAGAATGACAGCCAGTCCCTGGAGCTGGTGCACAGGTTCCAGGTGAGTGGGGATGGCTTGCCCCTCAGCCGTGGGACCTGTAGTGGGCAAAGGGCAGGCCAGGAATGGCCGCGTGCATTTTGGAGCTGTAGCAGCTGTCTCAAAGTATAGGCCACGATGTGGGCTCACGTGCATGGTGTCAGTCACCATGGGTGGCATCCCCTGCTGACCCAGCTGTGTAGACGTTGTTCACTGCTCAGGGCGCTGCTGAGTCCCGTCAGGATGGCGTGGAGACCGGGCTGTTGCTGGTCTCTGCATCCTCAGCACAGGCACACACAACCCTGCCCCATGACTCTGAGTTGGCTCAAGGCATAAGAAAGAACCCTTTTGCTGGCTTGGAGAAGGAGGACCCCCAAGGGCCTTTGACTTGAGTTCTGCCTTTGTGTGTCCCCCATCCCTGACTCGTTAGCCCAAACCTTGTGTGCGTGTCTTTGTGTGTGACTAGAGTGTCTTACTGAGCCCCTTCACTGTGCCGCCTCCTGTCCACTTCCCAGTAGCCTCCCAGGTCCTGACCCTGAGGTGACCTGCCTGCTGCCTTGGGGTTTTCTCATCAGCTGCTGACTAGGCCTGTGTTTTCTCTGCTGTGGACAAGGACGTGATTCTTTCCTCTGGAAAGTGGCTTGAAGGTCATGAAAAACAAAGTCATATTATCAATGAAAATGCAGCTGAAAATAGTGGCTGTTCTCAGGCCTGCCTGGTGGATGGGGGCTGCTTGAGCAGCACTTTTTTTGTGTGTGATAATCACAGAGTGATGTCCTGATTTTCTTTGTTTCTTTCTTTTTTTTCCTTGAGACAGTCTTACTTTGTTGCCCTTGGTAGAGTGTCATGGTGTCATAGCTCACAGCAACCTCAGACTCTTGGTCTTAAGCGATTCTCTTGCCTCAGCCTCCCGAGTAGCTGGGATTACAGACGCCTGCCAAAATACCTGGCTGTTTTTAGAAACGGGGTCTCACTCAGGCTCAGGCTGGTCTTGAAACTGTAAGCTCAGGCAATCCACCCTCCTGGGCCTCCCAGAGTGCTAGGATTACAGGCATGAGCCACTGTGCCTGGCCCTACTTTTCTTTGTAAGAACAAAGGGGCTCTCCTCCTGCTCATCTCACAGTGGTATCCCACTGATACATTTTCCTCACATGTTGGGATCGACAACCTGGCTTTCCACACTTCAGGTTTCCACCCGCTCGCTCAGCCGACACCCTGCTGCAGGTCCCTTCTTCCCACTGGGAAGTGGCCCCAGAGGCACGTGCAGCCTACTCGCAACCCCCACCCCTCACAGGGGAGTATCCCCATATTGTGCCCTCTGGGTCCTCTGCCCTGCCAGTAGCTTGAAGCCCCATCTACTCGCTGGGCAGTGTCTGTGTCTGTAAGGCTAGAGGCCATGGGAAAGGCGTGGTCAAGCTCCTCTGTGACCTCGTGGAGCCTTACTTTTCTTATTTGTAGATCCTGTAATAGGAAAACCTCAGACCATGTTGGAAGGTATAAGCTGAGATTAGAGTAGGGGATGAAACAGGAAACGCACCCCTGTTGAGCCCCTGCCCTGAGCCAGGGCTGGGCTGGGCTGATAAACATTCACCCATGGGCAGTATTCTGTCCCCACAACTCCTTAGGCCAGGACTCACTAGCCTTGTTTCATAACCAGGAAACCAAGGCTTGGAAGCTTGTCTACAGGGATCCACAGAGCCAGAGTTTAGTTTGACTTTCTTGGGCAGCCTGCTATTTGTTCTTCCAAGGGCTAGCTCTTCTGTATTCTTTTAGGCCATTGCTCACATCAGTGTCCTGGGGTGCAGCCCCAGCTGATCACAAGTGGAGCAGTGACTTTTCCACCCTGAGCTGTCTATGACTACCTGACTATTATTACAATAGCAGAGACATTTGCAGAACCTTTTTTTTTTTTGAGACAGAGTCTCACTATGTCAACCTCGGTAAAGTCCTGTAGCATCACAGCTCACAGCAGCCTCCAACTCTTGGGCTTACATGATTCTCTTGCCTCAGCCTCCCAAATAGCTTGGGACTACAGGCACCCACCACAATGCCCAGCTATTTTCTTGTTGCAGTTGTCGTTGTTTCGCTGGTCTAGGCTGGGTTTAAACCCACCAGCCTTGTGGCTGGCGCCATAACCACTGTGCTATGGGCACCGAGCCTTAGAGCAGTTTCTGTGAACCAGGCCCTGGAAAGCGTTGTATGAATGTTGACTCACTTGCTCCTATGAGCAATAAGTTATGATTATTCTCGTTATGAGGAAACAGGTGCAGGCAGGTACAGCTTGCTCAGGCTCAACTTGACAGTGGTTGAGGTGGATCTGAACCTGTGAGAGGTTGTTTTCACCCACCTGATGGATGAGGCAGAGGACTTGGAGGCAAACTGCCTGGGAGGCAGAGCTCCTTCCAAAACCGAGGAGCCACGTGATCCCCCCTGAACCGCAGTGTTCTTTTGTTATGATGAGTGTGTTGGCAGTTCCTTCCTCCTCAGGTGGGCACAATGCTGGGAGGAGTTAATGTAAAAATGCCCCGTAGTTTGCTGAGTGCCTCCAGCCCCTCCTGCTGCAACCTTCATCACACCCACGCTATTACTTCTGTTTCTATCATCTTTCCAGCTAGCCTGGCTCAGGCTTTGTGGAACCCCAGAGGAGGATGAGTCCCATCCTGCCAATCCCCACAGAGACATACACAGAGCCCACAGTCCAGGGCAGCTGAAGGCTGAATGTGAGTGAGAGTTCTGTCCAATGTTTTTCTGTTCTGGGCAGAAAAAAATGTTAACAGAGAGGGAGCTTGTGTCAGGGGAACATGGGGATATGTGACTTGAGGCTGCCTGCCCTGGGCAGGGTCTTGACTTGTCCCTGAGTCCGTCCCAACCTTACCGCCTGCCCCCAGTCAGGGGCAGGCAGGGGTATGGGCTGCAGTGACCTCACAACAACCTTCTAGCACGAGTATTTTCTGGGATAAATTTTCACTGCAGCCTGTGCTTTTAGTGAGAGGCTGGATATCTGATAAGGCCAGGAAGTTTCCGCCTTTGTGAAGAGAACAATCCTTTGGAGTAAAGGGTGCCAATCTGTGCTTTCCAGAGGCCCCAGGAAGAGAGGAGATAGGCGAGGGGTGGTGTAGAGAAGAACCAAGACACGCAGAAGTGAGGGATACCAGGATGAGGGCTGAGAAGAGGCTTCCTCTTGCCACCAGGCCTGGTGCTGCCAGCATTGACTGGCTAATGACACTGGCTACCCCCACCCTCTATAACAGTCCTTCTTTTTTTTTTTTTTTTTTTAAATACATGTATTTTATTATTCTTCATTACATTATAACAGTCCTTCTTAACCTTCCTAATGCTGCGACCCTTTAATACAGTCCCTGTGGGTCACGACCCACAGGTTGAGAACCGCTGCTGTGTAAGGCGGGGGAGATGCAAGTTCGGAGCTAGGCCACACAGACTCAGGGAGGCTGTATACCTGACTTTGGTCATGCCTTTAAAGGTCTTCAAATTCTCATATGTTTATTCTCTTATTAGCAAGAAGGCATTGGAGTGGCCCAGGGACTGGGTGCTGCAGCCAGAGGCAGGAGGCAGATCCCAGATCTTGGGTTTGTGAATCTTTTTTTTTTTTTTTTTTTTTTTTTGAGATAGAGTCTTACCATGTTGCTCCTGGTAGAGTGCTGTGACGTCACAGCTCACAGCAACCTCCAGCTCTTGGGCTTAAGCGATTCTTTTGCCTTAGCCTCCCAAGTAGCTGGGACTACAGTGCCTGCCACAATGCCCAGCCATTTCCTGTTGCAGTTGTCATTGTTGTTTTGGTGTATGTGGCTGGTGTCGTAACCATTGTGTTATGGGCTTCGAGTCGGTTTGTGCATCTTGGTTCACACATCTTGTTGTGAGCAGTGGAGCAGAAGTGAGCTTGTTGGGCCCAAAAGGGCCTCTGCCTGAAGGGCCTTGTCCAAAGGCAATGCGGAAGGAAGTGTTTTGGGACTGTGGGTGGAGAAAGATGAGTTTCTGAGATGTTCCTGACAGCCCTAAAGCACTGGCCGTGGGCTGCTTCCATTAAATCTCTGGTCCCCAGGGAAGATGGGAATTCCCAGTGCCAGAGGCTGTGCTTTCTTCTGTCTCCCCTGTGGGTTGGTCGGAGGGTGTGGGCCTGGGGCTTATTGCAAAATGTTAAAGATGGTTGTCATAGAAACCTTCACTACCCCCAAGTTTGTTTTGTGGTTTTTTTGTTTTGCTTTGGCTTTTTTGTTGGATCGGCCTCAGAACTGCTTGGCTTGGAGACTCAGTTGGGATGATTTGTTGTTTCAGCCTGGTGCCACTGTGGCTCTGCCTGAGATTCGGTTATCAGTGCACAGGCCCTGCCCACATGGGCCAGTGGGCTGGCGTGGTAGAGGGAGGTGCTCAGGGCCTCCAGGGGCCTCCCGCCTGTTGATGGCTTTCTCAGGAGAGCAGCTTGCTTAAGCCTTGTTCCTTGCACCTGTTAGGTATGGTTATATGTTTGGAGGGGTGGCCCTTCTATTCTCCTGCCCTTCCAGCCCTGGAATTGCCCCAGAAGGGTTACAGTGATTGTGATCCACGGGGTATGTGGAGCTGCCAGTGGATTTTCCCTGAGTGAGCGTCAAACTAAGAAGGTTTCAGCCTGTGCTGAATTGATTAGCCAGAAGGATTGTATTTGTCCTCTAGATGTTCTCTGGACCCCCTCCCCGCCGCAGTCTGCACACGTTGTACAAGGACAGCTTTCTCTGCAGCAGCACACTGTTTGCTGAGCATCATGCCCGTGCGCTCCCAGCCAGCAGGCAAAGCCCTGAGCTGCCTTCACAGCCCTTAGAGTGATGAGTTAGGAAAAACACAGGCCTGATCACAGCAAGGCCCGGCCTAAAATCATCCCATGATTTCTCATTATGGTGACACTCAAGACGTAGATTGTTAACATGGCCCATGGAGCCCAAGTGATCTGCCCTGCATGCATGCCCCTTCCCTGCCACACCACTCCTCTCCCCACAGCAGCTGCTCAGACTCTGACTCGTGTCCACCTCGGTGCCTTTGCACATGCTACTCCTTCAGTTCAGAGCTCCTTCCCTGAGGAATGTCTTCCCTGACTTCCTGACTCTCTGCCTAATGCATGATACATCTCTTATCCTAGGCCCTTCTAGCTTTGTGCTTTTCCTTCATGCCATCTGTCTGTCCCTTCACTGGGGCAGGGATGTTATCTGCTTCCAGGACCTGTGTTGCTGCCCACAGTGCACGGTACATCCGAAATGTGCTGAAGTGTTTGTTAGGTGGAGGCATGTGCAGGGTGTTGACCTCAGGCTGGATGAGCCTTGCATAGGGTGCTCCTTGGGCCAGTGGAGGGAGGACATAGCTGTGCTGGGCAGCCAGGAGCAGGAGGGTTCAGGAGGCAGATGGCACTGTGGGCATGTGCAGTGATGTCTGCAGGTGTCAGCAAGGTTGGAGAGGGGCACGGCAGAGAGCCAGGGCTTGTTCATGTTATGCCAGGCTGTGGAGCTTGGACCTTATTTATCCTGCAGGGAGGGCAGAGTGTGGGGGATGGGTGGGGATGATAAGATCAGATTTAATTGGCAAGAGCAAGGCCCTGCTTAAAAGGGGATTTGCTGGTGTAAGATGAACTCTGAGTAGGAGAGGATACCCGTTAGTCATTGCGGCCTGGGTGCTTCCAAGATAAAGAGGGAGCTTATGACTCAGAGGCTCAGCAGCGTCCCCATGCTCAGCCCCAGGAGCCCTGTAGTCCTGAGCACCCCTCCTTCTACTGCTGTGCCAGGCTGGCCTCTGAGTGGCTCAAGCCTTGCTCAGCCCACACTAAACAAAGCCCCACTCATCTCTTGAGTCCCTCTTAGTGTTAAGTTGTATTTGATGGTTCTAGGAAGGGAACCCTTGACTTGTCCCAAGGATGCAAGAAGGGGAACACACTTGGCCACTCTGGTTCTGTACCAGTGTGTGCTGAGGAGAAAACAGTGCTTAGTCAACCCTCAACAGCACCTCCACACCCCTCTCACCCCCCACCCCCAGGGACAGGAAGCCTGCAGGGCTGGGCACAGGTGGGGAGGGGGTGACATTTGAGGCCCTCCCTACAGTTTGCTAGGCTGGACCACATTCACTGCAGTGACAAACAGCTCCTGTCACCCAGCACCAGTTTGTCTTTGGACATGCCACATGGCTGTGGAAGGTTGGCCACTGCTTTGCTGTGTGTTGGGACCCAGGATGACAGAGCAGCCCCTGACAGGGCATAGTGGCAGAAGGATAAGAAGGAGGTGAGGCTCGTGCTAGTTCTCAGGGTCTGCTGTGTGGTGACATGGACTCTTACATCTCCTGGGCTGTGCTGATCCTTACAGCTGTGACTGACTGGATGTTGGAGAGGCAGGAGCTCCCTACCAGCAGCAGAACCATATACTGTGCAGTTCCCTTTTCTTCTTAAAAAAAAAATTAAAATGCCTCATAGGGTGATTGTGATCATCGAACTAATTAACATGCCCAGTGTCCTTAGAATAGTGCCCGGCATGGAGCAGGTGCCCCCGTGTGTGGGTGTTTGTGTTGGCCACTTGTACTGTTAGCACCTGGGGTGTAACAATGACAGCAAAGCACTCAGCCCAGGCCCAGCACACTCCATCAGAGCCCCTCACGCTAGGGTGTTATTATCATGGTGACAATGGTGCTACTCTATCAGCCTGATCTGCGGCCCCAGCCAACCCGACAATCCTTCATCGTTGTAATTGGAGTCAATGAGGCCGTGATTACGAAAGTGTCCCCAGATGGGAGGTGCATGCTGTGACAAGGCAGCGGAAATGTGTACTTTACACTAAAAGACAGGGCCAGATAGGGATCAGAGGTTGTCCCCAGCCCTAACCATTTGCAACTATCCCACTGGACCTGAGTCACCCTGCTTGCCACACAGGGAACATGCCAGGATGGCACATAGAGGTTGACAGAGCTGCTGGTCCCACTCCAGAGGCAGCTGCCCTGAGCAGCAGACACCTCCAGTGCAGCTTGCTTGCCTTCTGGGTGCAGGTCTGAGTGCACAGTAGCCTCAAATCTAACCCTGTCTGCCTCAGAGGTTTATGGAGCAGCCCCTTGCATAGGGGTCTCCACTGCGTGCTATGGAGACAGGAAGTAGAGGGACCAGAGGTGTTCCAGACCTTCCAATCTGATTAGGAAGATAACATCTAAAACTACCAGAAGATAAGTAACACCATAAATCTAGGTGAGTCTCTGTCAGAGCTGCATTTGGGCCTTCTGGCTGGTGGGGTCAGAGATAAGAACTGTGGGTCTCAGTGAAGGGTTTGTGTTGTCATGGTGGAGCCAGGGGAGAGGCCACTGGCTCTCCCTCTGCCTGGGGCCCTTCTCACCTCTTACCTCTTTGGTCCTCATCTCAGTCCCCAGGATAGCAGACTTCCCCATTCTCCAGGGGAGGACGCTGTGGCACAAGAAGTCAGACCACTCACCCTGCTTAGCTCACACCTTCTCAGATACACCCTGGAGAGGCTTTGGCCAATAACTGATGGTCTCCTGGGTTGCGTGAGGTCTGTGACTCATGGTCACCTAAGGAAGAGGTCCTGGCTTGGAATTGCCTCTGACACAGCTGGTGCCTGTGATGATGAAACCGTTGGCGGCAGATGCCAAGCCAGGCAGAGCTGGGCACATGTGGTGGCCCTGGTCCCCGAGGAATAGACCCTGTCCTGGGGTGGCCATGAGGTCAGCTGCCTGGGTCTGGTGGCCCCTCCTCCCATGGTGGAGACAGCCACACATTCTGCCTGATGTGCTTCCGAGGCCTGACCAGGTAGGCGGTGGCTGGGAATTGCTCTTTTTTTTTTTTTTCTGGGCGGCTGCAGTTGCATTCCCATGTGGAACGGAAGCCTGGTCCCCAGGAGGACGTGCGACCCTCTTACCGACAAAGAGCAGAGCTGGACTTTGTGTAGCCCAGGTGGGGTGGAGGCAGGAAGGGTGTGCCACAACCTGAGCTCTGCGCCAGCTCACTGACGGCCACACCTCTGTGTTTGTGTGGACGGTCAGGGCTTCGCAGCTCAGAGTTTTGGGGGCATGTTGAATTTTAAAAATATGAATGTTTATTAATAACACATTTTCCTGAAGTTTTAGAACTGGTGTACAATTCATCTCAGGGTTTCTGACGTCATCTCAGGGTTGACGTCTTGGGCTGGGTAACCATGCTGTGGGGCTGTCCTGTGCAGGGGAGGGTATTTAGCAGCCTGCTTGGCCACTTAACTGCTCATGCCCGTCGCGCTCCCCTCGTTGTCTCCTGATGTTTCTGGGGGCGGGGGGTGCACAGGCAACTCTGGTTGGGCACCACTGCATTTCTTTTCTTTTCTTTCTTTCTCTCTTTTGTTTTTTTGTAGAGACAAGAGTCTCACTTTATCGCCTCCAGTAGATAAAGCTCACACAGCTCACAGTAACCTCTAACTCCTGGGCTTAGGTGATTCTTCTGCCTCAGCCTCCCGAGTAGCTGGGACCACCGGTGCCCGCCGCAACGCCTGGCTATTTTTTTGTTGCAGTTTGGCCGGTGCCGAGTTTGAACCCACCACCCTCAGTATATGGGGCCAGCACCCTACCCACTGAGCCACAGGCGCCACCTACCACTACATTTCTTAAAAGATCAGATCAGCAGCTCTGAAAGCTTAGGTGGGTCTCTAAAGCCATTCCCATTTTGTAAGTTAGGACACCGAGGCCCCATCAGGTACAATATCTGGGTTTTAGTGTTTGGAATCTCAGCCCAAGTACAGGAAAGTTTTGTGGGGTTCTTTTTTTCAGCTCTACCTGTAGCAGAAAGGACATCTCATTTCCTCCTGCTTTGTGGTGGTGGCATGTCTTCCTGACTTGTTTTCTGTGCTTCCTGTGTGGGCTGCGTGCCCATGATAAAGCCCGCTGTGGTCTTCTTTGACATCGTGTACTAAATCACATTGTCACCTCACCAGCCAAGAGCACAGCTGGCCAGGTAACCACATACGAAGGCTCTGTTGGCCTCAGTCTACTGGGGATAGACAGTGAGGCATGAGGACATTCTCTGAGCCCTTTCCTACAGGTCCACACCCCTTGTCTTAGACCTCCCACACTCCCTGGCAGCCAGCCCCTGATCTGATCCATACCAGTTTGTCTCTGCATTGATCTGCGAGATCATTCATCAATAACTATTGTGTTCATTCATTCAGCAAGTCTTAATTGAGCACTGACCATATGCCAGGAATTATTAAATTCATTGCAGATGAAACAGTATGACAGACCAGGCGGGTGCATTCCTGTGCCTCATGGAGCTATGTCCATGTATGAGCGGGCGTGTGCGTGTGTGCATTGGGGAATAAGCATCTTGCAAACACAACACAACTACACAGAGAAAAAGGTAACACAGCTTCAGGTATGGGGAGTACGAGGAAGAACACACCAAGGCCTATGATAACAGGGGGTTCTTTTCACTGAGCCTCTGAGGAGCTGACACTGAGCTGAGGCCTAAAGGGCAAGACAAAGCCTTCCCTGGGCAGGAGGGGAGATCGGGGAGCAGGTGGGGGGCGGTATCTGCCCTGGTCCTTTGTTAGGACAGTGCATGGAGGCCTGAGGACTAGCCATAACTGGGTACAGCCAGAACACAGTGGCTGGACGGCCAGCTGGAGCCAGACTGGGCCTGTCTGGTGACCTCTCAAGAGCTCTGGGTAACTCTTGAGGACAAGGAACATTGTGCAAGGGCTTTTCTCTGATGACCCCTAGTTGAACCATTTTCTGGTTCCCAAGCTGAGAAGGAGGAGGCCTTTGCCTGTAGCAGGGGTCAGCGGGCAGGGCAGAAGCTCACTTTGTGGTAGGACAATTCCCACTTCTGAGCATTTTAGGGGGCTGCTGTTAAGAGGAGGGCTGAAGTGTGCAGCAGAGACCAGGGGCCATTCTGGCCTCAATAGCTATCTGTCCTCTTGCAACCACAGCCAGACCAGAAACTGGACAGCCGGGGTGGCTGAGTGCAGAGGTGGAGAGCCTAGGGTCTTCAGACCTGCATGACCCCTGGTTGTTCCAGAGGTCAGCAGCTCCACAGCAAACGGACCTGATTGTGCTGATGCTTCTATCCCTGCAGACGCCAGTTTGCTGGTGGCTGTGAGTTACGCTTGCATACCCAGCAAAGCATTAGGTGGAGAAGGTGGGCGACTGGAAGGGCCTGGTCCACTAGGACGACCCTGAAAACCAGACTCGGGCCGGTTGGAGTGGGATGGGTAAACAGCTCTGGCCAGGCACCTTGCCTGCCTCCTGCTGGCAGAAGAGGGAGAAATGAATTCACAATTGTCCTCATAGGCCACCTCATTCGTTCTGATGGCTGCGTGTTAAACAGACTTGCCATCCTTTACTTAACTAGTTTCTACTGATGTACATTTAGGAGATTTCTTCTTCTTTTTTTTTTTTTAGAGACAGTGTCTCACTTTGTCGCCCTCGGTAGTGTGACATGGTTTCAGCAACCTCCAGCTCCTGGGCTTAGGCGATTCTCTTGCCTCAGCCTCCCGAGTAGCTGGGACTACAGGCGGCCATCACAACGCCCAGCTATTTTTTTGTTGCAGTTTGGCCGGGGCCGGGTTTGAATCCACCACCCTCGGTATATGGAGCCCGCACCCTACCCACTGAGCCACAGGCACCGCCCAGTTTAGGAGATTTCTAATCATGTTTTGGAAACATGCTGCAGTGATACCCTGGTACGTATGTTTTTCTGTATATACGTGAGGATTTCTTTAGGATAAATAGGAATAGGAATGCTGAGTTTGCACTTCTCAATTTTGACTCTTGCTACATTTCTGTCCATAGGAGCTGTACCAGTTACACTCCCACCAACCAGTTGCGCTTCACTTTCCCCACTTTTTTTTTTTTTTTTTTTTTAGAGACAGAGTCTCACTTTACCGCTCACGGTAGAGTGCCGTGGTATCATACAGCTCACAGCAACCTCCAACTCCTGGGCTTAGGCAATTCTCTTGCCTCAGCCTCCCGAGTAGCTGGAACTACAGGCGCCGCCATAACGCCTGGCCATTTTTCTGTGTTGCAATTCGGCCGAGGCCAGGTTTGAACCCACCACCTTCGGTATGTGGGGCCGGCGCCCTACTTGATGAGCCACAGGTGCCACCCCCACTTTCCACCACTTTTTAGGAGTTGTTTCTGGTCAGTTTGTTTTGGTGTGGAGTCACAGTGTTGGAGGGGGCCAAGAACCTAGCAGTTTCCTCTTGACTGTTGGTTTTGCCACTGGATAGTCAAAGCCCTAGGAAGAGTGGTGTCTTGCCAGCCTCATTCGGCTTGCCTAGACCTTGAACCTGTCTGAGGCCCTGTGCTCGGGCTTTGCTTTTCTCTGCTGCACTCTCTGTGTTTTGAGGGTTTGACGATCCCAGCCTGAGGTCATGGGTTTAAATGATAGATGTGGGGAGCCAGTAGTCCCAGGAGTAGATCACATTGCAATTTTCTTTCTGCCAAATCACAGAGATGATACTGTGTAAAACGGTCAGGGCGGCCCATTAATCTTTCCTGAACAGGGAAGTTTAGCACACATGCTCCTGAGGCAAACACTGCATCTGACACACTGCCAAGGCTTCATCCGTTCCAGGCTTGATCTGTGGCCTTGCAGACTGCTGGACCATTCCCTCCATAACTCAAAGCTGTCCCTGCCACTCCCTAGTTCAGGACCCTGTTGCTTTAGGATCAAGTCCAAACTCCTCAGCTGGTCTGTTTCCAGCTGTCTCTCCTCCCCTCTGCCTTAACATAACCTTTCCCCTTGAGTCCAGTGTCCACCCCAGTCACGCCAGGCACCTGACAGGCCTTCTGGTGTGCCGAGTCCTTACCCAGGCCTTTGCTATTCTGTCCCCACTGCATGGAGAGTTCTTTCTCCTCCTGGCCCATTCCTGTGACCCTTGGTGGGTCAGGTCAGTGGCCTTGAGACCTTCCCCCACACGTGCACACCCCCCGTGTCAATACCTGCTGCTCTGTTACCTCCACTCAGCTCCACATCTGCTGCCTAGGAACCTAGGGACCGCTGGGAGGGTGGGCAAGACATGACTGCTATGGAGCTGAATGGGTGGCACCCATCTCTCTCTCTCTCTGTCTCTCTCTCTCTCGTTCTCTCGGCTGTCATTCTGCTCTTGTGCTCTTTGGGAGGCTTTGGTCTGAGTGCTCAGAAGTGAGCAGTCTCTTGGTTAAGGCCAAGACATCTGCTGATGGGGAGCTCAGCTCTCCCGAGGAGCCATTTTGGAAAAGTTAGGAAAGGAATGGTAACATACCAGGGCTGAATATAGAAGAAACAGAGACAGTCTTGCTTGAGCTAGTGGTCAGGCAACTGTCTCCAACACACAGCTGCTGGCCCTCCCCACTCACCTCACTGGCTCGCAGGTGACAGGACCCCTGTAGTCACTGTGCTGCATGCCTTCAAGGGCAGCAGGCCCTGGCTCCTGACTTTGCACGTCTGTGGGCATGGGGTAGCATCTGCCTAAGTTCAGGGGCTTTTGAGCTCTTTTTTGGTTTGCTCATCACATCAGAGAATCAAAGGATCTACAATTTAAGAGTCAGAAAGGATGTTATAAATGAGATTTTCTGACATTCTCATTTTACTTATGGGAAAACTCAGATACAAGTGACTTAAGAGATCTGCAGAAACATACATAAAGTTAATGGCAGTTCCAGCACTTCAACCCAAGCTCTTTGACTCTGCTTTTATCTCAAGTTGCAAAATGCCTCAGGGTCTATGTTTTGGGATTGAGTTAGGCTAGGTGCAGCCAGCCTGAAAAGTTGTCTGCTGGTCATTGGAAGGCAGAACCCTCTGCTGACTGTCAAGGACTGGTATGCGAGTTGCACACTGCACAGCTTAGAGGCAGACTTGGTGAATAGTACCTGCATGGTTAGGCTTGGCAGTCCTGCCCCTGGTTGTGTACTTGATGCTGCCACAAAGTTCTTTTGGCTCTGGAGAGCCCACTTTCAACTGCTTCCAAGATTTACCTGCCTGAATCTCTAGGTTCAGCTCCTTTTGGCAGACCTGGCTGCCTGGCACATTCTGTTGCACCAAAGCACCTGGACCTAGTGTGGATTTCCCAGAACTGTCTGTGGTATGTGGTTTTCCATGAGCTGCAACCAAAAGGCAGATATTCTGGGAGGTGCCACAAAGGCGTTGCCTGAGGGATGTTTCATTCTGGCCTTGGTTGGTGCCAAGTTCATGAAGAGTGGCAGATTTCTCTGCATCGATGGCTTGCCAAGAGGGTTCCTTAGTTGTCCTCCCCAAAAAGCACAGCTCAGTGTGACTCATCTCCTCACCCGCACATGGACCTGACTTCCCAGGGATGGGTTATGCTTTCTGCAGAACCATTCTCTGCCTTCGAAGGTGCAGCTGCCCTTGACACTGTTGTAGTCTCTTAGTCCTCCCTTTGAGGGGCCCATCGTGACCTTCCTGTGTGCCAGCACCTTGCCAGCCCTGATACTGCTGAAGGACACACGTGCTCTTCCCTCTGCACCAGGAGGATCCTCCTTACAAGGCCTCAGTGGACTGTGGCTTCCAGTCATGTCATTTATTTATTCTTAAGAGGTGTCTCTCTTCCATTTGTGTTTATTTGTCTTGCTCCAGGACCGAGAACAGATGTAGAGACTCTGGCCTAGCAGTGGGTGGCCCTTTGGGGGCCTTTGGGAGAACATGGAGCCAGAGAAGACTCTGGAGACGGAGGGCCTGGATTCAGACCCTGTAGTGGCCACTGACTCTCCTGAAGAGCCCTAGCCCAGCACTGCAGTGTTCTGAGCCCAGTTTCTTTGATTTTGCTGATAGCAGGACGTACTTCGTAGGATTGTTGTCAGGGAGACTGTGTCCCTACCTGGTGTGTAGAACCAAGACCTGTGTGTGGTGAACATACTAATACCTCATCCTGGAGGCTTGGCAAAACCCCTGGCATGGTGCCGGGTCTTCGGGAGCAAGAGGCTTCCTGGATTTCACCCAGCACTGAGTGTGTACAAGCTGGCTGCAAGGCCATCAGCTGGACAGTCTGGGCTTGGCCATGCTCTAGAAGCAGCCAGGCATGTGATTGTGCAGAGTATGCTCAAGGTCACTTCCTTTCCCATGAAAGTTTCATGAGTAATTTCAGCAGCTTTAAGGGAACAATTTCAGCCTTTCTTTGGGGGCACCTCCCTTGGTGTTCATTTGGAGGCTGAGTGTTAACTGAACATACAAGCCCTGACTCAGCAGATCTTAAAACTCAGCCTGGAGAGTTCCCTTCTGGGTGTGGCATGTCAGGTTCATCTTGGGCCATGTGGTGACCAGGATTCTAGAGTCCCATTGGCTTTAACATGAGAAGCTGGGTTTCCTGAGAGGCAAGGCAGCCCCGTGCTACAGAGCAGGGTCATGGTGTTCAGTTCACTGCTTCCAACCCTCCCCCATTGAAGTATAACATAACGCATAGAAAACACACATCACTGCAATCACTGCAAACACACTACACTGCAATCCAGGTGTCGGCCAGCACAGTGATCTCGTCAGAGGCTTGACCAAGGGAAGATCTGCTTCCCCCAGGAGGCTGCAGAATCCATTTCTTTGCAGCTGCTGGATGGAGACTTTCAGTTTCTTGGTCAAGGCTGCCCTCAGTGTCCAGGTTGACCACATGGGCATCCCCAACAAGGCCACTTACGTTATCGTGTTTGTATCTTCGAAGTCAACAACAGAGGGAGTGGGAAGGTGGAGTCTTACACAAATGTGTCTTGGCTGGAAGCACGTCATGGGTCTCACTCTCACTCAAGGGGAAGGGACACGGACAAAGACATGGACACAGGAATGAGGAGATCATTCTCATGAGTAAAGTATTAATGTAAACAAATTCAGAAGTCATGTCCTTGTGGCCTGTGGACGCCAGTGCTATGGGCAGCAAGGATAAGTCAAACAGATGGGTGGAAGGAAACCCTTTGCTCGGCCTTGGGCTGAGAACTCCCCTCCCCACCCTGGTGCAGAGCTCCTGTCGTCCCATGTGACATCTCTTCCCCAGGGTGGGAGACAGGGACACTGGCTTCTGGGAGGAAGGAAGGAAGGAGTCCAGTTATCAGATCGGGAAATAGGCTTCCTCCAGCCCTGTCCCTCCTCCCTTATTGCTCCTGGCGGGAAGGATTTTTCTCATACCTCCGATTCTGTGCTGCTCTGTTTCCGTCTGGCCTTCAGGTTAACCTGCAGCTCACCTGACAGAGGGCACCTGGCTCACCTGCGCCTCTCAGCACGTGGCTCCTTCCTTGGGTGAGCCACACTGCTCCCTGACCCTCTGTCGCTAGAGAGTAAGAGTTCCCTGAGAGCAGTGGGCCGAGTTCACTCTTACCATGGAGCCCTGTCAGTCACTCACAGATGTCTGTGGTGCTCTGACTGCCCAGGAGGCCACCTTTCCAAAAGCAGGCTGCCCAGAGGCCTCTGTGTACAGGGCTTGTCCTCAGGTGCCATGGGAGTTCTGGGAACTCCTGTCCTCAGCGCTCCCTCCCGCCAGTGGCCTCAGGCTTTGGTCCTCAGTCTGCTCTTCCAGCCTTGGCTGGTTGAGTTGTGGGCAGAGTTCTCCAATACTTAGATTCCAAGTGATCCTTACTTTTTCTGGACATTAAAAGCACTCCAGTCACATAAGCTGTGTTTCTTTCTTTCTTTTTTTTTTTAAGAGACAGAGTTTCACTCTGTTGCCCTCAGTAGAGTGCTGTTGCATCACAGCTCACAGCAACCTCCAGCTCTTGGGCTTAGGCGATTCTCTTGCCTCATCCTCCCAAGTAGCTGGGACTACAGGCACCCGCCACGATGCCTGCCTACTTTTTGTTGCAGTTTGGCCGGGGCTAGGTTTGAACCCACCACCCTTGGTATATGAGATGCGCTGCCCATAGCTGTGTTTCATTAGGTGGCAAGGTACACTACAGAGGCCTTGGACATGACATGGTAATGGGTGGTTGTATTAGACCTGGAGCCAGTGCTTTGCCTCTCAGAGACTTAGTTTCCTTATTTTTAAAATAGGCATTAAAAGAGAGGTGTTCATTCTATAGACCACAGGGTTGCTCTGAAAATCAAATGCAATATTTTGTGTGACTGCCCATGTTGAAAACCAAGAAAAGGGCTATATTTGTGTAGTGTGGTGAATTATCATGATTACTGTTTAAAACTTTGCTCCCCTGAGGAGCAGAGTTTTGTGGTCTTTGGTGTTCTCGTCCCTAGGTATGTGCCCAAGACACATGAAAACGTGTTGACACAAAACTTACACATGCATGTTCATAGCAGTATTATTTATAGTAGCCCGAAGTGGAAACAAACCAGATGTCCATCAAGTGATGATCAGACAGACAAAATGCAGTACATCCATATCATGAAATGTTATTTGGTCTGAAAGAGGAATGAAGACCGATGCATGTTGTAATGTAGATGAATCTCGAAAGGATTACATAAGGGAAATAGGTGAGTTCCACACCACTCATTTATGAGAAATTTCTAGAATAGGCAAATCTATTGAGACAAAAGGTGGATTCATGGTTTTCAGGGACTGGAAGGAAGGGGAAAATGGGGTCGATGGTGGAAGGGGCTGGGGTTTTTGTTTGAGGTGATGAAAAATTCTAAAATTGTACTGATTGTCACACTGTCAATGTACTATAAGTGAGTAGGGCGCCAGCCGCACATACCGAGGGTGGCGGATTCAAACCCAGCCCCCGCCAAACTGCATCAAAAAATAGCCGGACGTTGTGGCGGGCACCTGTAGTCCCAGCTACTCGGGAGGCTGATGAGGCAAGAGAATCGCCTAAGCCCAAGAGCTGGAGGTTGCTGTGAGCTGTGACTCCATGGCACTCTAGTGAGGGCGATAGAGTGAGACTCTGTCTCTACAAAAAAAAAAAAAAAAAACAAACCCTTGAGTTGTAAGCTTTAAATGGGCAAATTACATGGTATGTGAATTATATCTCAAGGAAGCTGTTTTTAGAGAAATCCCGTCAGGTGGGACTATGACAGTCTCCATTTATACATGAGGCCTAAACTTGCAGTGGAGGAGGGCAGGGTGAGGTCTGGTGGCCTCTGCCTCCTGGGCGTGCAGCCTCTTTGTGGCATGGGCCTTTGTGTCAGAGAAGGAAGCCAAGACCCAGCAAGGAGAAAGGGCTTCCAGCGCTTTATGTGGGCCCCTTTCCCCCATGCCAGTGTCTCCACCTCCCAGAGGAAAGATTTCTTTATTGAACCAGAACTTCCCAGCTCTGCCATGAAGATTACACTGTGCCCACTGGGCGCTCAGGCTCTGATAGCCTAGTGGTCAGAATATCAGCCCCTGGGTCCTGACTGTGGTCAGGAGCAAGCTATTAAGAGGGTGCAGGGATGAGTCAGGAACCTTGTCTCTGACCAAAATTCTCAGGGTCCTGAGAAAATGAGAAGCCCTATCACTTTCATGCTATTGGAGGACCCACATGTGTGAAGGTGGTTGGTACAAGACCTGCTGGGATTCCAGTTGTGCATAGCGGCCCGTCCCGGCTCAGTGTTGCTCAGTGCCCTGGCACCTCTGCCAGGCGGGCCATGCACAATCCTTTGCTCCAGAGCTCCAGGCTGCAAGCTGGTGGTGGCCTGGGACTCACAGAAGTCCGTAATCCGATGATGTTCAGCTTATCTTTTTTTTTTTTTTTTCTGGCTTGTGCATTTGATATCACATCTAAGAAACCATTTTAATTCAAGGTCACAAAGATTTATGCCAGTATTTTCTGTATGAGTTTTATTGTTTGCACTTTTATCCCATATGATTTTTATATTAAAAGGTTATTGGAAGCCCTTTCATCTAGTAGTGTGTGTATAGCATGTGCCAGGAGAGTGGCATGGTCTTTACTCTTAAGTCATTATTGTTTATGGTTATTTTTATTTATCATCTTTGCCATAATTATTCTCATTGTTTTTTCCATCTGGGTAGCTGCCTCTTGTTCTTTCTTGAATGGTAATGTTCATGCTTTAAATCCAGTTCTGGCACAGGTAGAGGACAGGATGGAAGAAAGGGAAGTTTCTTCCCTGTGATTTTCTTACATTTTGTATTGTGAATAATTTTAAAGTATTTGAGAAGGAACAAGGCTGCAATGCACTCCCTGGTCCCATCTCCCAACTTTATGAGTGAGCAATTTGTGGCCATTTATTTCATCTCTACCTCACCTATTTTCTCCCTACCCCCATACCAAATTGTTTTTTGTTTTTTTTCTGTTTTTTTGAGACAGAGTCTCACTTATTGGCCCTCAGTAGAGTGCTATGGCGTCACAGCTCACAGCAACCTCCAACTCCTTGGGCTTAGGCGATTTTCTTGCCTCAGCCTTCTGAGTAGCTGGGACTTCAGGCACCCGCCATAATGCCTGGCTCTTTTTTTGTTGCAGTTTGGCCGGGGCTAGGTTTTAACCCACCACCCTCAGCATATGGGGCCGGCTACCTTACCCACTGAGCCACAGGCGCCGCCCCAAGTGGTTTTTTTTAGTTATTTTTTTTTTTTTTTGGCCAGGGCTGGGTTTGAACCACCGGGTTTGAACCGCCACCTCTGGTATATTGGGCCAGCGCCCTACTCACTGAGCCGCAGGTACCACCCATACCAAATTGTTTTGAAACAGATCCCAGACATCATACTAAATCCAGAAATAATTTTAGCTTGCATCTCTAAAAGTGAACCCCTGGGGGGTGGCTGCCTAGACCCTGGGCTGCTGTGGAGTAGAGGATCACACCCCACCCCCATTCACCAGTAAGAGCAAGGTATACAGGTTGGAGCAGCCCAGGTGCCCCTCCCAAGACAGAGATGGCAGGCCCCTTGCTATGCTGGATAGTCAGGGCCAGGTGAGCTTAGGGGGCCTTGGTTCAGGATTGTCCAGAAGAGTTCAATTGCCGTAGAA
The DNA here is from genome assembly GCA_963574655.1 of Perodicticus potto. Taxonomy (NCBI): domain Eukaryota; kingdom Metazoa; phylum Chordata; class Mammalia; order Primates; family Lorisidae; genus Perodicticus; species Perodicticus potto. The sequence continues at coordinate 49,385 of CAUYRH010049502.1, read as the reverse complement.
ACCTTTTCCATTTTCGTTTCTACACACGCTTTTCCCATCTGCTATCTCTGGTGCTCATAGCAGCTGCCTGTGGTATGCTTCATTCACAATGGACATTTACAGGGGAGGAACTCAGAGCATTAACTCCAGCTTCTTATTTCTAAGCAAGAGTAAATGGCAGGGACAGGATTTGCACTCAGGACTTCTCACAGCATGATAGGAGAATCTCTGTGTCTCACTCTCACTTCCAGCTCACAGGACTGCAAAGGAAATAGTATCTCTGATGTTGTCTTGTGCCAGTGCCCCTGTCCATATCTGATTGTGGGCTTGGGACATTTGAAAAAAGTCTGGGAGTGCTTGTGCCCGGGGCAGGCACCTGGCTGGGCTCTGACCCCCAAGCACTGATCCTCCCACTGCCTCTCCTGGCCCAGGGATGTTAGTTCCTGCTTCAAGCCAGACTGCCCTTGTTAATTAACTTCCAGGGTTCCTCTCTGGGTGTCCTGTGGCAGGCAGACCCCCTAGGGACTGTGTGTTTACCATTCGCCATGGAGATGGTTTGGGCCTTTCTTCCTCTGAGTGCTGATAAAATGGTACAGGGTGCGCCCCCTTCCAGCCGTTTGTTTGGTAATTCTAAGACACTTGTGAAAAATGCATGAGGCCTTTGATATAATAGATAAGCTGGAAGACTTGGAAGGAAACCACTTGTGGATAACAGAGTGATTGGAAAAACACTTTGCCCTCCGTCTCCATCCCAGAAGAGATCATATTTGGGAAGAATTCTTCTGTTAATACTGACACTTTCATCCTGGGTCAAAAGCTTGCTGGTGCTTGTTTGACAGATATTTCCCCCTTTGGTTTCACATAGCCTCTTTCCTTTATAAGTTGACTTAAATTCATGTCTTAATGATTTGGAGTTCACTCTTTAATGGTCACTGCCCTCAAGCATAAATGTGAAACCAGGGTCAGCTTGGTGTTAATCAGCAGCTAAGCCAATACTCTCCACGTTGGCACTGGGGCGTTTTGGGAAAGAAGCATGTCCATGTTGTAGTGGCCTCAGTTGCTGGGAGAGAAGTGGCCCATTCCATCTAGGCATGTGTCTCCGATATCACCTCTTTTTTGAGGGAAGGAGGGGAGTGTGTGTGTGGCCCTGCCATTACCTTGCCCTTTACCTGTAATGCCTCCAGCAAGCAGCTGTCCCTCCCGATTCTGGAGCACCTCCTTCCTGCAGCCTTGATGTCTGCCTTGACAAACACACTGCTTGATTTTCTCAGTCAGTTTACACCCTCTGAACATGGGACCATCTTTACGAGGACCTTAAAAGTCACCTGCAGTAACTGCTCATGTCACAGGTGAGAAAACTTAGACCCCAAGCAGCCCAGTGGCTTGCCTGAAGGTGACACTGAGAATCCATAACTCGGCACCTGTGTTTCTTGGCTCCTGGTCACAGTGGCCTCCTGATACCCTGGCTGCCCTCCACCCCCCGGTGTGTTTAAGGGAGGGGAGTGAGGACAGCTGTGCACCTTCAGTTCATAGCTCTGGATTATAGATCTGGTGCATATCCACTGCACCCCACATGGTGCCCTGGGGACTGCCAAAGATTGGAAGGTAGAGCAGGTGACCTCTGGACATTGTGGTGTTAATAGGAACCTGTACATTTGTGTGGGGAGGGCCTCATGCATGACATGCTCTCGTGGAAGTATAGACCAGGTTCAAAAGAAAATACACTGATAAAGGAATGGTGCCAAGAAAGATAGTCACCCATGGGAAGACCCCAGAGGATAGTCTGGGGAAGTAGTATCTCTGATATTGGGTGGTGGGTCAGGTGCAAGGTCATGTGAGGCTGAGACTGGGCAGGACTGCGTGGCCAACGGCTGCTGGAGGAAAGCTCTGGGTTCGTCCCCACACTCTGAGTGGCCTGCACCCATGTGGTGTACAGAAAGCTGGCTGCCAGTTGTGTGTCTGGGCTTGGGGGAGCTGTGGAGGCAACATTTAGGCCTATAATACCTGTGTGCAGAGGGTGGCACTGCTGAGGTGTGAGAGCAGGTAGATCTCGTGGAATTCACAGGAGTGAGGGGGAACGTCTGGCCTCCCCAGATGGTGTGTGGATGTAAGCTGGTGTAGGCTGTCATTCCAGAGGACTCCAGGGGAAAAAGATCCCAGGGCTCAGCTCCCCCACCTCCCATGCCTAAGGTGTGAGGGGGGTTGGAATGTCCAGCCGAGTAGGTGAGAAGCTAGTATGGGAAATATCTAGGTAGAAATCAACAGGGTAGTAGAAACAGAATATAAACAAAGCTAAAAGGCAACTGACAATTATCCTTAAACTGTAGCTATCTAACCTTTGGGCTGTAACTTTCCCTCATTAAAACCTCACCATACTGTCCTTTGATCTGTAGTTCGGTGCTTCACTGTCCTTCACCCTGATAGCTCTCTTCCTTGAACAAAAGACTGCCTGTTTAATTGAAGCATGAGACTGATACGTTCTCATTTTTTAACTTTGTTATATGCATGCCCCCAAAGCCCCAATAAAAAAGCCTTGAGAAATTGCTAAGCAGTGCCAATCTGCCTGTAGAGGCCGATACAGTGTCTCTCTCTGGGTCAAGAGAAAGTGTGTATGTGAATTTATCAAGCCTTCCCTCTCTTTCCAGACCCTGGTGGCCCAGTAAAGTCCCTGCTTGGGGAACTCCCAGTCTGTCGTGTAGCGGCTCCATCCCATTCAGAGTCTCTACAGTGGTGCACTAGAGGAATTTTTTAAACATTCAGGGAAAAAGATGGAAAGGAGCCAATAGCCAGGTACTCTGGTGTGAAATACAAAGAGAAATTGTAGATTTCAACCTAGAAGTGGAGATGAATTTCTGGCTTTTTGTGTTGAGAGCTCTTAAAAACGATTACTAGGAACCAAAATAAGTTCCCTAAATAAGCAAAAACATCCAAATGGATCTTTCTTGTTGTTGGTAAGGTTTACTAGAAAAGAACCCTTGTGGGTGTTTTCCCCCTGGCCTTTGTGCCCTCACACACGTGCACCAGGGTGGGGAACAGTGGGTGAATTAGGCTGGTGTGTCCATCTCCTGGTGCTGTTGTAACACTTGTAAATTAGGATGTGGTAGGGGTGGTTCTTTCTGGAGGCTACGAAGGAGAATCTGTTCACTGCCTCTCCTACCTTCTGGTGGGTGGAGGCAATCTTTGGGACCCCATTGCCTATCTGTGGCCTGTGTGTCTGTGTCCAAATGTCCCTCACCTTATAAAAAATCAGTCAGGGGAATAGGCCTGCCAGTATCCAGTATGACCTTATTTTAACTTGATTGTGTCTACAAAGACCCTCTTTCCAAATAAGGCCACAGTCACAGGTACCAGGAGGTTAGGACTTGAACTATGTACTTGGAGGATGCAATTCAACTTTCTCATCACTCTTGCATTCTACAGTTTTGTCCTTAACATCACAGAATTTTAGAGCCAGAGGGGTAGTCTCAGCCTCTGGCCTACCCAGGTGACTGGCTCAGGGCACCTGTAGTCACAGAGGTAATAAGTGGCATAGCCAGGATCTCTGGGGCTTTTCTGTCTCTCTGTCTGTTGTCTTCCTAGAAACATTTTGTTTGGTATTTTATTAAATTCTGTTATAAAGTATCTTTTTCCCCACATAAGTTAGGGTTATTTCCCCAAGAATACTGTAAATTCTCACGGTTTCCTTGCATCTCCTTAGTGCCTACCATGAAGCTAGTAGGTATTGAAGTGAAAAACTTGAGTGTTGGAGGCCAGTGACCACCCTGGGGTGCATTTCTCTCTGCCACTCCTTCCTACAGACTTTTGATGATTCCCAGCGCTGTTCACTCTCCCCTGGCCTCAGAGTCCTTACAGTGCAGGGTACTGGGCCTCCACACTCATTCAATGCACAGTGGACTTGGTTTCAGGTGAGGCTTTATCCAGGGGTTAGACAACTCGACCAGAACCTGGCTGCTCTCCTTTTCTCAGCTCCATGTCTGAATTTTGCCTCCATCAAGCCTAAGATTTCTCATTGCTCACATCTGCCCTCCAGGAGGTAGAGAGCCTGCTCGTCCTGACATTTCCAACAAGAGCCCTGAGCCTGCCTCTGCTCAGAACTACTAGGATCACATGTCCTCTCCTGAGCCCACAGTCCCAGGGCTGGGGTGCACTGATCGGCCCAGAGAAAGGGATATGATGCCCCACCCTGTAACCAGGGCTGGTGTAGGGGGTGGGGGTGGGGCGAGAGTGAGCTGGAGGGGAGAGTCTTGCTCAGCACTGCCTCTGGTCTCTAACCAGAAGGAGTGTGATTTTCTTTCAGGAATACATCGATGCCCACCCTGAGACCATCGTCCTGGACCCCCTCCCTGCCATCAGGACCCTGCTTGACCGCTCCAAGTCCTATGAGCTCATCCGGAAGATTGAGGCCTACATGGAAGGTACAGACACATGTGGCTCGCCATCCAGGGCAGGCTGTCATGTAAAGTGGAGGTGGAGGGGTCTAGACCTTTTAGGGACTTTGACACAGGAAGCAGTTGAATTCGCGGAGGGTAGTCATTCTAGGGAGGTCCTTGTATTCTCTTCCTGTGACCAACAGAGTCAGGAAACAAAGGCCTTGGTGTGCTCTTTGGGAGAGTGGCTCTGAAGGTTGTGTTGAGCCCATGGGGTGGTGATGAAGTGTCCCGAAGACACAGCCACCAGAGAGCAGAGTGTGTGTAGACAGCTCAGCCTCCTTAGGCAGGCGAGTGAAGTTATGCAATCAGGCAAAGGATACAGACTGAACTGAAGGGTCCTTAATCAAATACACGGAGACATGTGAAATGGCTGCTGGACCTCTCAGGGTACGCTCTGTTCTTGCAGGCGGGAGCCTCAGTCTTAGCTGTGAGCTTCTCCTGCCAACTGCAGGCACTTGTCCCCGAGGACTCATCTCCCCAGCCCCACCTCACCCCACCCTGGGAGCTGGCAGCTCCAGAGAAGTCGAGGCTGCCTTTTCAAGGTGTTTGTTTATGTGAGTAGGACTTTTTGGAAAGTTTCATGTTGACAGCGATCTTCTAGTTCTTGTCGCCTGCTGTGTTCCCTGCTGAGAACTCTGGTTCAGTTTTAAGAAGTGCTTTGCGTAGGCCTTGGGGCTGCATAAGGATTCATCCTAGGGCCAGGAGAGACAGTGCCCTGCTCCTTTGCTATGCAGACCACAATTGTAGTCTAACCTGACTGCTTTGAGCCCTGACTGGATGGTGACATCATCTCCTGTGATGGTGGAACCAGTGGGTCTAGTCTGGCTTATAAGGCCAGAGGCAGCCTCTTTGCAATGGGACTGTCATGAGAATGTGAGGGTAGCATTTATTGGATATATGCTGTGTGCCTGTCTTTGGTTTATGACTTCTTATATTCTTTAGGTGCTGTTAAAAGATGGACACGATGATCCTTCCCTTTTTACAGATGAGTCTCAGAGGTTGTACCAGTGGCCAGGCCAGCAACCAGCCAGGTCTCTCCAGCTCCTACTCACTATGCTTAACTTGCATGCCCATGGGCAGAGGGCCCTGAATCTGAGCAAGCATCTGACACGGGTGCAGCCAAGGACCTGGGCCCGGAGAGTTGACGAGCTCTTGGCTCTCTCTTTGATGAATACTCTGTGAGAGGGCTGGTTGTCCTGAAAGGAATCTCAAGGCCTCTTTCCCTGGGTGCCTGATGTGCACCAGCAGGTGTAGAGAATGGAAATGTTATCCTAGGGTCCCACATGGATAGACTTTCTCAGCACACCAATGGTCCTTCTTCAACAGCCTGGCAGCCTCCACCATCAACTTCCTGTCCTTTTCCATTCCTCCCCCGAGTCCATCCAGAATCCCAGATGAGAAGAAAGAGCTATAGTGACATTCTTTCTGAACATCCCCTTCTTGGGCTCCATCTTCACCTCAGTCTCCTGTGGGTGAAGTTTTGGCCAAATACTGGTTCTGGAGAGGAAAGCAGCCTCTTTTCAGAAGGGGGTTTTGTTGCACATGGATTATGAAGGGAGAGGAGATTATATAGAAATATGAAAAGGTCCGACTGGTGGGAGAGGATGGTATGTGAGCAGCCACATCTCTGGTCTTGGACAGGCCCTTAGAGGAGAAGTGCATCTGATGGGATTTGGGAAGGGGTGTTGAGAGGCTTTTTCAGAGCTAACAGCACAGTTTCTACGGGGAGACAGACTGAGACTACTCTGAATCTGGGTGCTTGCTAGCCATGTGGGCTTGGAAAAGTCACTGGATCCAGTTCTGCCTGTCGTCTGGAAGATGGGGCTGATAACTGACTTATCCACAAGGTCCACTATCAGGGTAATTGGGATGATATCCACAGAGCACTTAGCATGGTGTCTAGCCCATGGGGTCACCCAGGAACAGCAGCTCGTAAAGCTCCTTCTACTCTGATGGTAAGGCCTCAGCATCTGGATCGGATCTTCGAGTTTCTCAGGTGTTTAGGAGTAGAAAGTTGGAGCTGGGGCTCAGAGGTGAGCCTGGGCCCCAGGTGTGAGTGTGCATGTGGGTCGGGACCACAGTGGGCACAGGAAGCAGCATGTGAATAGCAGGCAGACAGGCAGGCCCAGGAGGGAGCTCCGGCACCTGCTTGCCCCACTCTGGAATTGGGCTTCTCCTGGGGGCAGTGAGGAGGCAGGTTAGGATTTGGGGGCAGGGGCATGATCTGGCTCATTTGTGGGATTAGAAAGATTAGGAGCTGCTCACCAGGGGGAGAGATGTGGGTCATCCAGGAGAGGGTCCAGTGGGAGCTTGTTGGTCAGACCCTAGAGCACACTCGTGTACTTGGTTCTAGGCCAGCAGGAAGTGTTGGGTGGATGGGCTGTGAATGCTGCACCCTTGTGTTCTTCCCGGAGGGTAGTCAGAGGCTGGATTTCCTGGAGCTCTTTCCTGCCCACCAAGGCTGCCCACCAGGAGGCGTGGGAAGAGACAGCCCTAGCACTGCTGGCTGCGTCCCACCCCCTGCCCTCTGCAGAAGCAGTAAGCTTCTCCGGAAAGTGCATCCTGGGCCCTCTTCCACACCACGCCCTGCTATTCCTGGAGGCCTGCAGCTCTTTTAGGCATACTGTAAATGGCTGTAATTATCCTTGAAGTTCCCTCAGATAATAACAGCAATCCAAGTGACATTGCTTTTGTGTTGGGAGAAGGGGCTGGGCGAGATTTTCTGGAGTTGTCACCATCTCTCACACTAAGGCTGCTCTCCCTGTTTTCAGAGTACCTGGCTACTGCAGGGATGCTTGGGTCCTTGTTGACGGGCAGGGTTGGGGGGATGACCAGGGCCCCCTGGTCTGCAGTGGGTGTGGGCAGGTGGGCGAAGGCTCATGGGGAGGCCATCCCACGGTAGCAGGCAGAGCACCTGCAACTCCACGCATGGGTGGGCCATCTACCTCCTGGATGGAGGACCTCTCCCCAACCCTTCTGCATCTGGGAGGTGAGTGAGGCCTTGCCTGTCTTGAGTCCCTGGGCAGCCTTTGGTCATCTTAGTACCATCTTAGTCCCCTATTTCCAGAGCTCAGCCTTATGTAAGTCAGAGCCTAGAGGGGAGCAGTGTCATTGCTGTGCCTCAGATCTGTCCAGCCCAAACCCACCCACTCAATTAGCAACAGCAGAGACCTAAGATATTGGTGGCTTACATGAGATAGGACTTCTTTGTCTCAGGCAAAAGCCTAGAGGAAGGCCGTGCAGCTCTGGCGTGCAGTGGCAGGGACCCCAGCTCCTCCTAGTTCCCCATTCTTCCCTAGCATGGCCCTCCTGATCACAGATGGTGGCTAAACTTCCAGCCCTTCCATCTAAGATCTAGACGTTAGGTTGGAGAGCACAGCTAAGAACAAGGAAGCAAAGGAGAGTAAGCCCTAGTTATCATTGAAGGAAGGGTTCTGGAAGCTATAACATGACATTCTGTTCTCACATCACTGGTCAGAATTAGTCACATATTGAGCTGCAGCAGAGTTGGGAAATATAGTCCTTGTTCTGGACAGCCATGTGCCCAGCTGAAATTCAGTTGTTATGTCACCATGGGAAGAAGGGCTAGAATGAGTTTTAGAGAAATATGAGCTATCTACCATGTCACCTCATAAAACATAGGCTCCTGCGTGGGGATCCACCTTAGAATGACCATTAGTCTCCTGGATGGCGAGGGGTAGGGCCTCAGCCTGTGAACTCACTGGCAGTCCGCTCTGTGCAGCCACTGGAAACGAAGAGCCTGGAGGTTTAAGGAGGGACACACACTGCATGTTGGGGCACTCCTTTCCCTTATAGAAGATTGCTTCTGAGAGGCTGCCATTTAGGGGACACACTTCCACCTATACCCGTGTCCCTTAGGCAGAGGCACAGGTGACGCTGGGCCTGGATTCAATTTGAACCAAGCACAGAAGCCTTGCCTGGTACAAGCCTGGGGGAGGAAGAGAGGGAGGAGGCCCCAGTGACCAACTGTGATCTGTCTGGCATGGATTTTCAGGCCATTTCTTCTGTTGACTACTCACTCTGCCAAACCGGGCCAGGTCCAGATAGAAACCTCAAGTCCATTCACCAGCCCAGGCTGAGTGATTCTGGGCAAGGCTATAGCTGACTCCTGAACTGGCTGAAGCTATGTGCAAGAAGGCACCTGGGCCAAGATTGGATGTCCTGGGATTGTGTCCTGTCATAGGGAAAGCAGATATGAGGGTCTTGGGCCATAGGGCAATAGGCTGGAGAGGTCCTTGGGAGCTCTGATGACTTTGGGGTGAGGGGTGGCTCTCTTGTAATTCTCCAGAAGTTCCCACACATGTGCTCCGGGTGACAGATGGCTTGTCCTGGACACCAGGCTTCCCAGGTGAGGGGTGTGCACACCACAGACTGAGCATTCTTGCCTGTGGTTTTATGGGAATTTAATCAGAGCTCATCTTTGGAGGTCACTTGAAAGCTGGACTGAAAATGAGTAATCTAGACATCCAGTAAGGAGCAAATGATATTCCTCAGAGCCTGGGAGAAATAATTCCTTAAAGAGCCTCTGCCTGGTGTGGGGAGGATTCCAAGACGGGTGTTTTTAGGTGGAGGGGGTCACACTCAGAGACAGGGGCTGGCCATCTGCCAGGATCCAACCTGATTGTCATTCTCAGTGTTCTCCTGCTACCTGGCATGGGGCTTCAGCGTGTTTATCTTTTATGACAATGACACTTTTGGAAGAGTCTGGATGTTTCTTTAAGAGAGCCTCTCCAGTTGGGTTTATCTGGTGTTCTCAGTGGTTGGGTCAAGATTCTGCATTTGGGGCAGGAATGCCACTCAGTGCCACTGGTCTCTCTTAGCACATCATGTCAGGAGGTGCATGACGGCAGTGTCCCCTGTCGGCTCAGCAGCCATTGTTTGGTTAAAATCTTCTAGGTTTTTCCACTATAAATTTTTATTTTTGCATTTGTAGTTGGCAACAATCTGATAAAATTATACTCTGTGGCTGTCCTGTCTTTCATCATACCTTTGCTCTGCTGTCGTAGCTTCCATGGATTGTTCTTGCCAAACAATTGCTACTGTGGTATTTGCTAAATGATCCTTATATCTAATTTTTAAGAGCATGTTCTCCTCCACTCCAGCTACACTGGAACATGGCAGGAACCTCTTGTAACTTCACAGGGCGTGGGGTAGCACCTCATGAAGCCCCAGCATGATCACATATGTAAACAAAGGGAAAGGAAGAAAACGTGTCAGGGATGTTAGAGAAATTGGAGTTATGTTTCTTTGCTGCAGGACTTCTCAGAGCCTTTAATGTGTACTATGAATCTTTAGTCTGTTGGGGGTGTACTAAATTTCACCACCGATTATAAGATGCACTGATATTTATATTCTAGTAAGAAAGAAAAAAAATCAGGTAAATTGTGACATACTGTCAATTGTGAGACTCATCTCAGTTTCAGAGATGGAAAGTATGAAAAAATGTGCTTGAGAGTCAGTGAAGTGCAGCAGTAGTTAGCCTTTTCCTTCTAATCAGTGATGGAGCCCCTCCCATTTTTGTGGGGCTTCTAGTTGAGAGGCCTGCTCCATTCAGTATATTCAGGAATTCCTGGGTTAGATGGGCCTCATGTCCAGTGTCACCTAGACCTGTTCTTGTATTCAGTCTATTACTGTGCAGGACTATAATTGCTGGTGACTCTTAAATCTGTTTAACTCCAACCTAACTCTCCAGAGGTGGCTGCTGTTCACAGTTTGGAATCTGTCCTTCTAGACTGTTCTTATACTTGTAGAAATGTATGTGCACTTTTTAGAAAGAGGGTCATATTACATGTGTCCCAGTATAGCTTGTTGTCCCCACTTAATATATATCTTGGCTTCTTCCTGTGTCAGCCCACAAAAATGAAAGAATTAGGCCTGGCCTTTTTGATGGCAGTGTAATATTTCAACATGTGAATGAATGACAATTTGTGCTGGACTCATAAGGTCATTTCAGTTTTGTTGGATTTTTTTTTTTTTAAACAAATAAATTCAGTAGATAGATCTTGGTGTATTTCTGTAAAATTAATCCCTGGAAGTGGAATTTCTCGGACAAAGACTATAAACATTCCTCATGTTGGCAGATCTTGTGGGATTGCCCTTCAAAAAGTTTGAACACATTTTACTCCTAAATATGCCAGTCTGCCTGGGGAAAGTGATATCTAGCTCATCTTAATTTGCATATCTGTCATGATTGGCAAGATTGAGCATCCTGTCACATGTTTATTGGCCCCATTCAAATTTCTTCTGTGAATGAATCTTTTAAATTATCTACTCGTATATTTTTATTGAGTTATTTGGTCTTTTTCTTGTCGATTGATTAGAGCACTTTTTATTTAAGAAAATTATTCCATCGTTTAAAAATATGGACCATTTCACCATTGTAAGCATCATCTTTGTGCTGGGGCCAAGCTAAGGTATTATATTTTTAGAATAGATATTGCCAGTAAAAATATTTCAGACTTTTTTTTTAAGTCTTGAATGTGAACAGACTGTTGCATTTGGGGAGTTGGAGCTGAATAGGGCCTGTAAGTATCTGCCCAGGGTCCGGAAGGGGCTGTAAATCAGTGGGAACAGCTTTGTGGAGTCTATCCACATTTCCAGCAGCCGCCGCTGGGCTGATACTGGGCTCAGAAATGTCTGTGCCTCTGCCTGGCCAGTGTCTGGCCCCCTATCCTGGTGTTTGGACATTCCGGGTACAGACAGCTCTCTGGCCTCACAAGATGATTTCAGATGCTGACTATGGCACACTTCATTGGGCAATAGTGTTATGGTATTCAGGGCTCTATGTCTCTGTCCAGGAATGATTGTCTCCCCAAGTTGCAGGCGGGATCCCCATCCTCCAGTGTTTTCCCTGACAGCGCACCTGAGTCAGGGAGTTGAGTGAGGTCAAGCTGCTGGCAGGGAAGTTGGAGCTAGGCTAGGGGGCTGTGGCCACTGCTAAAATGCCACTCTCCTTCCCCCAGCTGCTCCAAATAACACAATTAAGTTTGGTAATGGAGTGTATCAGTTTCCTATTGCTGCATGACCAATGACAACAGACCAAGTGGCTTACAATAGCACCCACTGATTATCTCACAGCTGTGTAAGGCAGAAGCCCAAGTGGTGTGACTGGGTCCTTGACCAGGATGTCAACACCACTGGGCTGAGCACTGGAGACCTCAAGGAAGAATCTACCTCCAAGCTCCCTCTGGAATTCCTTGTCACTGTAAGACTGCAGTCCCTGTCTTTGTTGGCTGGCAACTCCTATAGGCCCTTCTCATGTGGCCCCTCCATCTGCAAGCAAGCCGTGTGGTCCAGTCTTTTTTTTTTTTTTGAGACAGAGCCTCAAGCTGTCACCCTGGATAGAGTGCCATGGCATCACAGCTCACCACAACCTCCAACTCCTGGGCTCAAGTGAGTCTCCTGCCTCCGCCTCCCAAGTAGCTGGGACTGCCAGCGCCCGCCACAACGCCTGGCTATTTTTTTTGGTTGCAGCCATCATTGTTGTTTGGCGGCCCAGGCTTGATTCGAACCCGCCAGCTCAGGTGTATGTGGCTGGCGCCTTGGCCGCTTGAGCCACAGGTGCCAAGCCACAGTCCAGTCTTTGTGCTCTGAATCTCCCATGTCCTCTTCTAAGAAAATGTCTGTGTGATGGAGTAGAGCCTGCCAAGGTCATCCCTGGAGGGTAACAATGCAATGTAACCTAATCACTGAATAACACCCACCGCATGGATAGTCCTGGCAATTATTCAGGGCTATATACCAGGGACAGAGACCCTTGGGGGGCGAGTGCCTTAGGATTCTGCCTGTGATGCTGAGCAGACAATGGTTTTTCCTTACATGCTTCTAAGTTCAATGGAATTTAGTTGGTGTTAAATCCCTTTGGGTCCTGCCACCTGTGTTGGACATCTTGGGGATGCGGTCCCTGCCCACCCCCTCACCTGGGTGGCATTGCTTGCCATACGGCCCTCACGGTTACACAGCAGCCATGCAAAACCCTACAGGCACCCCCTCTTGACCCTCGGCATTTGCCCATGATATTATGTCTGGAATACCCTCAGTCCCCTTGACTTGCTCCAACTCTGAAGTTTGGTTTAGAATACTCCCTTCCTGGAAGCCCCTGGGCTGCACACTCCCATCCCTGTGTGGGCTTCTATATCCTCCATCTTCCTCTGTTATACCCACTGGGTTGTCACTGTCTGCTGGATGCTCTCCTCTCCATCCAATTGCAGGGGCCTCAGGGAACAAGAAGCCAAGTGTGTTATGTTTTTAGAGATCTGGAGTTCTCAGGTCAGGACCTAGAACACCGTGTATGTTCAACAAATGTGTAGAAGGATGTTTTTAAGAGTTAGATACATAATAAGGGAGACCTTGAGCAGAAATCCCCCCATGGGAGGGCTGACCTTGACAGCTAGGTCATGGGCTTGGGGAGGAGGGGGTGGCCCTGGGTTGTCTGTCACAGAGGTGGTGTCTGAAACAATGGGCTGAGCTCCGTTCCAGGGAGAGGGGACAGGATGTTCAGGAGGAATGGGTCTGTCAGTGCTGCCGAGCTCCTGGGGGCCTCAGATGGCACTTTCAACTTAGCCTGTGGGTGGGGGTGGGGAGGATGTTGGAAGGCTGCTGTGGTGTCAGGGAAGGGATGGGAGGCCCAGTGAGGGTGGTGGCAGTGGGCAGGAGTAGGTGGAATGGAGCCCAAAGATGGACAAGCATCAGGACAGCCAGAGGATGAATAAGGAGAAGGAGAGGCAGGACAAGCCATAGCCATGATCATGTGCCGGACCTGCAGGGGTAGACAGTGCTGCATGGGCACCCAGGGATGGACTGGAGGCCTCCATGGCTACCAAGAAAGACCATGAGAGAGAGTGGCCCTTGTAGGCAATCAACAGTAATAAGCCCCCAGCCTGGGTCAGATTTTGAGGCTTCAGCAATAGGATTCTAGCTGGACAGGCAGAGATGTGAAGGGGGCATTCCTGTGGGTAGCACAGTACAGGCTTGGCAGCCAAGAACGGTCCCTCTCTGTGACAGCCTTTCGTGTGCTGGAATTTAGGGTTGGTACTGGCCTGAGTGGGCTAGCCACTACTCGGTGGCATTAAGAACCCCAGGACCAGAGCCTTCCACTGTCCAGCCATCTCCTTAGGCCTCAGGAGATCCCTGCCTCGGAGCTCACTCTGTGCCTCGGGAGCTCTGTTGGGGCTGGGTAACCTTTCCTCTTGTCTTTCTGATCCTATTCTGGCTACTAGGAGCCCCAGATCCAACCTTCTGTTACAAGCACAAGGGTGCTGGGTTGGAGCTGTGCAATCTGCCGGGAGAGTGACACAGGTTTTGCTGGCCCTTTGGGGGTGGCTTAGAAGTTTGCCGCTGATCTGCTCTCAGAGTCCGAGTTCAGTCTTGGTGGGTGGATGGCGAGACGGCTCTGTCTCCTTTAGTGCTTGAGGTCAAGACAAGCATTCCAGGGAGGGAGGAATCATGTTGCCCTGGATTATCTCCAGTCTCCTGCCTCCCCCGCCTCTCCCGCCTCTCCCAGGGCCTCATTGGGCCAAACAGAGCAGCAATGGGCTCTCGAAGGTCATCTAGGATTATTTTAACTGGTGACCCTTGAAACAATACTAGTGATGATGCTGTTGGAAAGGATGGTGGAAGCTGACTTTGTGTCTACTGTGTGCTGGTTTCTGTTTTGCTTTGTGTATTAGCTTCTTTGGTCCTTACAGCAGTTCTGTGAGCAGGACTACTCTTACCCCCATTTACACGCCAGGAAACTAAAATACCATGAGGTGAAGTCACTTCCTCAAGGTCACACCGGTATAGGCAATGCAGAGTGTCCAGCCAAGAAGCCCCAGGGGCCGGCCACACAGTGTTTGGGAAGCGCAGCTGACTTGGTGCCTGCGTCCTGGTTTCTGCCTTCTCTGTCTCTGATTCCTTCCATCCTTCCTAAGTGAGAGTAATAAGAATGGAGAGAAATGAGGTGGTTTGTCCATGGTTCAGGATGTAGCGTGGAGCCTTCCCTGCTCTGCCCCATGTTGGTTTTGCTCTGGACCATTAACCACTCAGGGCCTCCATTTCCTCACATGCAAAATGGAGGTGGTGATAGTGATCTGTGCCGTGGCATTCCTGTAAAAGTCACATGAGTTGGTGCCTGTAAGTGTGTGGTTCTGGCCTGGAGCACACTGCATGTGTCTACTGTGGTAGTTGGCATTGAGGCCTGCCTGCCCCCCCACCCCACTTTTTTGAGACAGAGTCTCACTCTGTTGCCCTGTCTAGAGTGTCATGGCCTCAGACTACTTTATAGCGACCTCAAACTCCTGAGCTCAAGTGATCCTCCTGCCTTAACCTTCCAAGTAGCTGGGACTATAGGCACCCTTCACCACACTCAGTGGTGATGAGTGCCTATAGTCCTTTTTTTGTAGAGATGGGGTCTTGCTCTTGCTCAGGCTGAAACTCCTAACTTCAAGCAATCCTCCTGCCTTGGCCTCTCAGAGTGCTAGGATTACAGGCATGAGCCACTGCATCTGGCCATGCCCTGTTTTATATGTAGCAAGAGACTGTGTGTACATAATCTCTGTTTTGAGCCTTTGTTTTGGTTCTCAGTTACTGCAGAAGCCAAAACAATAGCTTTAAACAGTAACAGATACTTGTTTTGCTTACTAATCTGTAGCTCGACTGAGCTCAGCTAGGTGATTCTCCATGGCTAGATGGTCTCTCTAGGCACAGCCTGGCCACAGCGGAGTAGCCAGAATACTTACCTGGTGGCTCAGGGACCCAGGGGTGTGTTCCCAAGAAAGAGAGCCTTCTGTGGCTTTATGTCCAGAGTCCATGTTTTATTCATCTGTGAAGCTGTAGGGCCAACTCACATCTAAGGGGACAGCACTTTGAGTCCCTTCGTAGTAGAAAGAGGCATGTAAGAAATTGGCTTATGTAATCGTGGAGGCCAAGAAATCCCATGATCTGCCATCTCCTAACTGGAGACTAAAGCCTCAGAGAACTGGGGGCATAAGGCCTAGTCCAAGTCCAAGGGGCCCAACGGCCAGGAGAGCCGATGGTGTAAGTTGCAGTGCAGGTGCAGGAGACTGATGTCCCAGTGTGGAAACGGTGAGGCAGGGAGAGTGAATTTTCTTACCTCACCTTTTGTTCTATTCAGGCCTTCAGCTGATTGGATGGGCTCCCACCCACTTTGGGGAAGGCTTCTGCTCTAATCCGTCTGCTGATGCACATGCTCATCTCATCTGCACACACCAAACATGCACCCGCCCCAGTGGCTCAGTCAGATCTGCACAGAGTAATGTTCTAGGCTCTCAAGTGGGTCCCAGGCACCCAGAGGTGAGCAAGACAGCCACAGGCCATGCCCCCAGAGAGCTTCCCTTCCCATCAGGGAAGCAGACACCAGACTATCCCCTATGCCAGGGTAATCAGGTGCCCAAGGTGGGGGCACCAAGCCCGTGCTCAGTGGTGGCAGCTTGATTGAGAGACTGAGTGAAGCTCACTTTGTCCAGAGCTTGGAGGTTGATGGTGGTATAAGGTGTAGGCAGGCCCTTGGCCATGGTGAGGGGCCTGGACACAACCCCTGAGATAGTGGGAACCGTAGGAGCAGCAATTGAGCCTTATCCTGAGCCCCACCGATCACGCCTGCTCATCCCCCTCACCTGCTCAGAGACAATGCAACGCTCCACACTCCTCAGGCGGGAACCGGTTCTGGCTTGGGCCCTGTCCTTCAAAGTCATTGCTTGGTCTATGTGGTCAGGGGCTTGGCGATGATGGAAACCACTCCCAGGATCTCTGGCCTTCCCTTGCACCATGGAAACCACTCTCTTCCCTGGCCTTCTTTTCCCCACACGCTTTGGGCTGCCTTTTAGTGCTGGTCCCTAGTGCCTGAGTGGTGCCTCCCTTACCCATGGCGGTGCCGGAGAGAGGATACCTGTCCCTGTGCCTGGTGCTCATAAGATGCTCCTTGCTCCTAAGGAGCCCTCCAAACCCTTCATGGGTTCAAAATGACCCTCAGGATCATTGGGTGGCCCTCAGTGAGCCACGGGAAGGCAGACCAGACCAAACTCCAGCTGGTCATATCGTCAGACAGACCACCTGTCAGGCAGTCTCACTCACTTACTCATACTGACTTACCTAGTTCCCCCAGCATCCCTCAGCGGAAGATGCTGTTATCGACAACTTGCAAGTGTGGGAACCAAGGCACAGAGAGGATGAGTGGCCAGCCCAGGGTGGAACTCAGGTTCTTAGTACCCACCACCGCATTTGCCCCCAGCCTGCCCCCAAACCTTGGCAGAGGCTGCTGCATCAATCACAGGGGCTGTGAGGATGAGGGTCCTGCCGCTCTGGAGCCCACCCAAAGCCCATGCACAGTTTCAAGTGGTTTCTGAGAGTCAGGCTCTTCATTCCCACATCCCCAGGGCGAACCAGCTTTGGGGCCTGGAACTTTTAGTTCCTTTACGAGCAAAACAAAACAGAACAAAACATGTTATTTCCATTTTCTCTCATCCAGGACAACTAATGGGCCTAAAGATACACTCCTGATGATGTCACTGCCATCCAACTGTTTCCATCCTTTTTCAAGCCTCACAGATCCCACCTGCAAATCCAGCCCAGCTGAGTGCCAGGCCCTGCTCCGGCCTTGTTCTTGAGGGGCCTCAGACTGCAGGGAGGGGCAAGTCACTTGCCTTAACCAAGTCTGAATGGAATCGCTGCCCTAGGTGTGAGGGGGGATGTACTCTGGAAGCAAGGAAGGAGGAGGCAGACACTCCACTTCCCTGAAGGAGGGGTGGGGTGGAGATGTGGGCGCAGAGGGTGCCCCACCTGAGAGAAGGGCACACATGGCTAGTGTGTGGCACCTGGAGCCCTCCAGGCTGGTCCCGGGGGGACAGGATATTGTCCTGCAGCAGTGAGGATGTGCCCAGCCCCTCAGACGTTGCTCTAAGTCATGGGTGTCCAACCTTTTTATTTCTTTACTGATTATTAGAAGAAGAGTTGTCTTGGGTTACACATGAAATACACAAACACTAATGAAAGCTGATGAGGAAAAAAAAAAAATCCACACATACTTTTTATACTATCCAACGCCCCAGATAAGCAAAAAATGTCCTCACAAAATCAGCATACGGCTCACAGGCTGCAGGGTGGACACTCCTGCTAAGGCCTTTGAGAACTGGGAGCAATTCTGTCTTCCGTTTCCTCTCATCCAGGCCCTGCTTGCCACCTCCCCACCCACAGCCAGGCTTGTGGTGACTTTCGGACCCCCCACATGTTGGTGACTTGACTGTTGGGTTTAACTGGGTGGCTGCCATTGTCATCATGGGACACCAAACCATTTGGCTTGTTTGCAGAACTGCTGTAGGGGTATAACTTGGTTCACCCAGAACACACAGAACATCCTCCCTGCCTAGAATTCAGCAGCATGTGGCTCCTGCCTCCTGACTGCGTGACAGTGGTGGGAGGGTGACTTTGGACAGCCAGACACTAAATGAATCATGAGCACTGGAGCTTTCAGATAGGCCCACCATGCGCATTCGGGGCCTTCTGCACCTGTCAGCAGGGCTGCCCAGGCTAGCAGTGCCACCTAGTGGGCCTCTTTGTTCTCTTGAGGCTGTGCTAGCTCTCTGCTTCCCTTCCTGTTGTTTAAGTTGACAGCTCACTTATCCTGCCTATCCATTCATTTTCACACATACACCCTTACCGAAGAGATGGCGCTTACTGATGCTTGCCTTCTCTTGTTACTGAATCAGAACCCAAACATGTGAAAATTTAACAGAGTGCAAGGGATGAACAACAAAACTGGGCAGCAATGCAAGAATGGTACCAGGAAAGCGTGACTGTCAGGAGAAACTGCCGGGTGAGTGCTCTGGGGAGGCAGCAGCAGCAAAGCACAGCTTGTTCTCAAGGGCACTGGGGAAGTGCTAGAGCTTGGTGAGGCTTGGAAGAGTGGGTTGTTGCCAGGTGCTGGGGGAGGAGGAGATTCCCAGAGGTACGGGGAACATGGTTAGGAGCCAGAGTCTGGCAGGGAAGGATCTCGGGTTCTGCAGTCAGATGTCACTGGGCGGTATATTTGTTTGCTAGGGCTGCTATGCAGTGCAACAGATGAAGCAGCTTAAACAACACAAATTCATTATCTCACAGTTTAGGAGGCCAGAAGTTTTAGCTCTGAATGTGGGCAGGCTTGATTTCTCCTGAGGCCTCTCTCCTTGGCTAGTAGATGGCTGTCAGCTCCCTTTGTGTGCACGTGGCCTTCCTTCTGTGTGTCTGTGCCCTAATCCCCTCTTGTAAGGACACAGATTGGATTAGGGCTCACACTGGTGACCCCATTTTACCTGAATTACCTCGTTAATGAGCCTGCCTCCCAATGCAGTCCCATTCTTGGGCACAGGGGCTTGGTACTTCAGTGTGGGGGTCACAATTTAGCCCAGCACAGGCAGGTACACAGGGCCAGGTTGCAGAGGCCTGGAAGGGCTGTGGGTCTCTCTTGAGGGGCTGTGGACTATGAGCAGGAAGGTGCCTCCATGCAGCTGAAGAGCTTTAGGGAAGCTAAGACCCAACAGTTGTGCGTAGTTTAGATTGGGTGGTGGGAAGATGGGGAGACACCAGGGTCCTGTGGTTTGGGGCAGAGTATGGGGAGAAGATGGTCATGAAGGCAGGACCAGCGAGGGCTTCCTGGATGAACACACTTCAGGCACATCTATTCAGGCAGCTGGGAGGAGGTCCTAGTGCTAGGCCACAGCACTTGTTGCAACACTGTCCCAGGAAAACAACCCAAGGGGGTGGCTATGATCGTGGGTACTGGGTACCCTTAGGAAGGCAGGTTGTCCCTGGAAACAAGGCTAGCTTTGGTTTTTGAGGGATTCTGAGTGCCGTTCGCGGGCTTGGCCTCACCGTGTCAGTTTGGGAACATGGACAGCATTGTTGTCCCATTTCACAGACCTGGGAAAGGCTCAGAGAGCGTCAGTGGCCTGGCCAGGTGGCAGAGGTCAGAGGGACTGGGCTGGCTCTCAGGCATCCGAGTTGGTACTCCTCATCACTGCCCCATTTTGCTTTCTGGGATATTCGCTGCTGTGATGGCTTCCTCCAGACAGTCTTCCCTGACTCCCCCAGCCCCACGCATCATGGCATCAGTGCTGGAGTGTCCGTGTCCCTGTTCCTTGGTGTGTGATCAGCGTTTGACCTGTTCTGGAACTTTCCCAACACGCCTCACTGCTGCCACCGAGACATAATAATGCTGGGGAGGATGAGCACTTGGTAGGTGCCAGGATGTCCTCAGCTCCTGCTGCGTGCTGGCTTCCTCTGAGTGAGGACAACAGCCCACAATGCTGGAGAGAAGGGAGCACCACTCCGAACTTAGGCACTGTTGGTGTTCTTACTTTACAGGGATGAAACTGAGGCAGAGAGGTGGAGTTTTAATATTTGGCCAAGGTCACACAGCTGATATGAGAGGGGCAACCTGGGTTCTCCATGGACCCTGCAGGTAGGAGAGGTGGATGTGTTATTATTTGGCCAAGATGAGCAGTGAGGGGCTCCTCCAGGGTGAATGGGTGAAGAGGAATCAGGTGCTCAGAGAAGCTGCTCAGGTGAGGGAGGTAGTCTTGACTCAAGTCTTGGAGGACAAGCAGAAGTCTCTCAGGCCACGTTGGGGCTGGAAGAAAGGGCTTGCAGGGCCGAGGCACCAGCATGTGAAAAGGCTTCTAAGCCTAATAGGTCAGGGCACTGGTTTTGCCCCAACTCTTGCATCCAGAAGATTCCGTGAGAACTTGGATCCTGCTGACAGCACCCACTCAGGCCCCCTCTCTCAGTCACACAGTGGGACCCTTGCTGTCCCCTCCTGCATGAGACTGTTTCCTGCCATACAGTGTGGGCCTCTGGGAATGGGGAGTGGCCCAAGGAAGCAGGACTGAGCCCAGCCCTGAGAAGCAGTGTCCAAGGCACACACAGCCAGGGACCTCACATTTAGGGATGCCTGGGACATGGGCAGGTGGCCACGATTTTGACACCTACCTTCTCTCCTGTGGGTATTCCCCACTCCCACTGCTCACCTGTTACATGCCAGGCCTCCCAATAGCCGTCTAAGGAAGCGTCACTCCTGTTTTCCAGATAAGGAAAGCTGGGCTCTGCAGACTGGGGTTTTGCCTAAGGCTTCAGCCAGTGATCAGTGTACCCCAAGTTTAAGTCAGCTGGCTGGCTCTGTTGTTCACCCACCTCTGTTCTCTCATGTCTACCTGTTTGTCATTGATCCTTTTGTTTTCTAGCTTGTTCTATAGCTGCTGCCATTAGAGGAGAGTGAGGTCACTTGGCCTCAGGTGTGACTCAAGACACCAGCTCTTGTCCTCATCTTGCTAGTAACTTGTACCCTTGAACTATTCTCTTCTCCCTCCCTACTTGTGAAAGGGTGTGTTTGGGACTTGTCCATCACTAGGGATTGTCCAGCTTCATGGCTCTGACTTGGGGTGGCGGAGAGGGAAGACTGGAACATTTCAATTTCCCAGGGGCTCATGTTTGCTCCCAGAAGAACACAACCCACCATTGCACCAAAAAAAGTCTCTTTCTAACTTCCATCCAAAAATAAAGATGATGGATAAACAAGCAACCAGTAGTGTTTTTCAAAGAACCAGAAATAGCCTCCTGGGCTCCCAGCACTGACTTACTGAAAGTCTTTATCCTGTCTCTATTTGGGGAGAGGAGCTGCTGGTGATGCCACCACGAGCTTCCTGTGATTGACCTGGAGGAGCCTCTGTTGTCCCTCACGTGGGCAGGGCTGGCCTGTCTGCTGGTACTGAGGTGGTGTGGCTGCATGTGGGCCCCACCAGCCAGGGAAGGCAGCTGGACCTCCCTCCCTCCTGGTCCTCTTGCTTAACCAGGCAACCTCTCTGTCCACCTGCTGGGCTAAGCAGAGGTGGGTCCAGTCCACGCCTCCTGACAGCATCATGTTGGGCCTTCACACAGGTTCTTCCCTCTGCCTGGAAGGCATCTCTACAGCCTACTGACTTAGCTCCCCTTGACTTTGCTCAGCAGAGCCCCCCTCTCCTCATTCATACTGCATGCCCCCACCTCCACCAACACCCTCCATTTTGTGTTTAATGTTTTCTCACCAGCTCTGGCAACTGTATGTTTCACTTACCCGTCTGGTTCATTATTTGGGTGCCTTTGGTAGAACAGACACTCCACAAGGGCAGGGATAGCTGTCTGTCTTACCGCTGTACCCTAGCTCCTAGAATTTAGTAGAAGCTGCAATTTTTTTTTTGTTGTTGTTGTGGTTGAATGGTTTTGAAAATCAAAATAAGAACAGTAGTAGTTTCCAATTTATTGTGATCTCACGGGAATGTCAGGATGATTTTGGCTCAAGCAGTATAGACATTGTAGCCTGTCGTGCTCAGAGTCCAGACTGAGCCGGACTCTGGGAGTCCAGCCCACTGAGGGATGGGATCCCTTCCAACCTCTACTCGGCGGGCCCACGACTGCCTTCACTGAAGGCCAGTGTCCTTGGTGGTTAGTTGGCTGCCAGGCCTTGAGCTTGGAATATGAGCCCTTCCTGGCAGTATGATTTGGCCAGTGTCAGTCCAAGCCCGCCCCCCACTGCCCATGCTGGAGGAGGAGTGGGCCAGGCAGCCAGTGTATCAGCTACACAGGGTGCAGCCAGCAAGCTCCAGCCTCGGATAAGTGAACAAGAATGTGACCATGTGGATGTGCCCTTCTTTCTTGGCCCAGGGTTCCTGCTACCAGCCTGAGATCAGAAGGGCGGGGTGTCTGGCCTAATGTTGGATGTGGCCCACTTGTTGGAAACGTTTTGTCCTTGAATTTCATCTGGACCCCAAATATCTAACATGAATATGAGCTCCCTTTGTCCCTTCTTAGTAAGCTCTGCTGCTGGGATTTTTTCCCTTAATTTTTTTTATTGATATAAGTCACATGCCATAAAATCCCCCTTTTAAAAGTACAGTTACATACAGTTCCATAGTTCTGAATATATTCACATATATTCACAAAATTATGTAACCATCACCACTAATTCTAGAACATTTTCAATACCCCTAAAGGAATTTGCAATCACTGCCTGTTCCCTCCTCCCCAGCCCCTGACAACCATCAATGCCCTTTCCTTCTCTGGATTGGCCTGTTCTGGAAATTTTAGATAAATGGGATCTTATATTATGTGGTCTTTTCCACTTAGCATAATGTGTTATAGCATGTATCACTATTTCATTCTATTTTAAGGTTGAATAACATTCCACTGTGTGGATTTACCACGTTTTGTTTATCCATTCCTCAGGTTGATGGACTTTTTGGGTCACTGCCACTTTTTGGCTGTGGTGAGTAAGGCTGCTGTGAACATTCACAGACAGGTTTTTTTTGTGGACATATATTTCCATTGTGTTGGATATAAGGAGTGGAATTGCTAGGTCATATGGTAACTGTATTTAACTGTTCGAGAAACTGCCAGACTTTTTCCCAAGCAGCTGCCCCATTTTACATTCTCAGCAGCATTTTACGAACTTTTCCGCTTCCTCAACAATGCTCGCTGCTGTCTTTTTTATTATAGTTGCCCTAGTAGGTGTAAAGTGGCATCTCATTGTGGTTTACATTTATGTTTCTCTGATCACTTACGACTTTGAGCTTCTTTTCATGCGCATGTCTTATTTTGAGAACTATCCAGATTCTCTACCAATTTTTAAGTTGGGTTATTTGTCTTTTTATTGTTTGGTTATTAATAGTTTTTATATATTTTGGATAATAGATCCTTATCATATATATGATTTGTCAGTATTTTCCCCCACTCTGTGGATTGTCTTTTCATTTTTTTTTTTTTTTTGCAGTTTTTGGCCAGGGCTGGGTTTGAACCCGCCACCTCCAGCATGTGGGACCGGCGTCCTACTCCTTTGAGCACAGGCGCCACCATCTTTTCACTTTTTTTATAGTACCCTTTGAAGCATGAGTTTTTCATTTTGATGATGTCTAATTGAATCTATTTTTACTTTTGTTGATTTTCTTTTTATTGTCCTAAAAAGCCATTGCCTAATCCAAAATTATGAAGATTCACACCTAGATTTTCTACTGGAAAGAGTCTTGTAGTTTTAGCTCTTATAATTGGATCACATTCAATTTTGAATTAATTTTGTATATGATGTGAGATAGAGTTCCATCTTCATTCTTTTGCATGTGAATATCCAGTTATCCTAGCACCATTGGTTGAAAAGAATATTCTTTCCTCGAATTGTCTTGGTACCCTTGTAGAAAATCAGTCAAGTATAGATGTTTGAGTTTAATTCTAGATTCTTGATTCTATTCCATTACTCTTTATGCCTATTCTTTTGCTGATATCACATTACCTCAACACATAATCTTTGTAGTAAGTTTTGGAAATCAGGAAATGTGAGTCCTCCACCTTTGGTCGTCTTTTTCAAGATGTTTTGGCTATTCTGGGTTGCATTTCCATGTACATTTTAGGATTAACTTGTTGATACCTATACAGGGAAAGGTAGAACTCTGGGTATTGCATCAATCAGTTTGGGATTATTGCCAATTTAACAATATCAAATATCAGAGCCCAGGCACGGTGGCTCAAGCCTGTAATCCCAGCACTTTGGGAGGCTGATGCAGAAGGATTGCTTAAGGCCAAGAGTTTAAGATCAGGCCTGAGTGACATAGGGAGACCCTGTCTTCAGAAAAAATAAAAAACTTAGCCAGGCATGGTGGCACACACTTGCAGTCCTAACTACTTGGGAGGTTGAAGCAGAAGGATCACTTGAGCCTAGGAGTATGAGGTTGCAGTCAGCTATGATTATGACACTGCACGCCAGCATGGGTGACAGAGCAAGACCCTGTCTCTTAAAAAAATAAAATCTCCTACTCATGAACATAGGGTTTCTTTCCATTTATTGAAGTCTTCTTTAATTGCTTTCAATGATATTTTGTAGTTTTCAGCACTTAAGTCTTGTATTTATTTGTTAAATTTGTTCCCAAGTATAATGTTTTATCCTTTTTGATGCTTTTGTAAATGGCATTTTATTTTATTTATTTATTTATTTTTTTTTTTGTAGAGACAGAGTCTCACTTTATCGCCCTTGGTAGAGTGCCGTGACAATAACACAGCTCACAGCAACCTCCAACTCCTGGGCTTCCTGAGTCGCTGGGATTACAGGTGCCCACCACAATGCCCGGCTATTTTTTTTATTGCAGTTTGGCCAGAGCTGGGTTTGAACCCACCACCCTTGGTATATGGGGCCGGCACCCTACCCACTGAGCCACAGGTGCTGCCCCGTAAATGGTATTTTCTTAATTTCACATTTGGATTGGTCATTGCCAAAGTATATATATAGAATTGGTTTTCATATATTCATCTTGTATCCTGCAACCTTAATGAACACATGTATTAGCTCTAATAGTTTTGGGAATTTTTGTATGTGAGTTCCTTGGGCTTTTCTGTATATGAAACCTTATTATCTGCAAATAGAGATAGTTTTACTTCTTCCTTTCCAATCTAGATGCTTTTTATTTTCATTTTTCATACCTAATGGGCTTGGCTAGAACCTCCAGCACCATGTTGAAAAGAAGTGGTTAAGAACAAACATTCATATCTTGTTCCTGATCTTAGGAAAGTATCTAGTCTCACTGGTGAGTGTGATGTTGTCTTTAAGTGTGGGGTTTTGTAGATGGGCTTTATCGGGATGAGGGACATTCCCTTCTAATGTCTTACCATGAAAGGATGTTGGGTTTTGTCAAGTGCTTTTCTGCATCTGTTGAGAAGATTGTGTCCTTTATTCTATAAACATGGTGTATTGCTTTGATTGATTTCCACATGTTGACACAGCTCTTGTTATGCAGTTTGTCCAAGAGCAGAGGGGCATGCTATGAGGCACTCTTGAGCCGGGGATCCCAGTGGGTACTTTTTCTGCTAGGGAGGCAGTGGGCAACAGCAGGGGCTTGGGGGATCAAACTGCCCATGTGTGTACAATGGCTGCACCATTGTAACTACATAGGCAATGTCACCTCTGTGCCCCAGTGTCCTCATCTGTAAAGTGGGAGTGACAGTAGTGCTTCTTCGTGGGGCTCTTGTATGACTGTGGAACAGTGTCTGGCATGGAGCAGGTGTGGTTCACTGACATTTTGTCCATCCTGTGACGTGAAAATTTGGATGGCCTGGGACGGAGAGGGATGGTTGAGGGGAATATTGAATCTGATAGCCAACCTGATTCACTTGCTTTACAAACTCTGATGGGGGAGTCTGGAAGCTCTCATAAAAGCTGTTTGATCCCAGCAGCCTCTATTTTTCCTGTGGGAGGAGGATGGGCCAAGGTTGCAGCCCAGGCCCCAGCCAAGCCAGGTGAACCCCTGTCTTAAGACTTCCTGCTGCAGAATCCTCTAGATTCTTTAAGCCTGAGAGTCACATCTGTGGGGCTTGCTGCAGGGCTACGTGTTGGCAGCAACAGGCCTCTTGCACAGACTCCTCCCGACTTGATGGCATGGAAGGGCCTGCCCGCCCCTCATTGGCATCCCTGCCTGGGCTCTGCCTCTGGGTGGGGTGCAGAAATGGGGCCTTGTTTGGATAACAGCTTGTAGCTGAGCACAGGGCCTACCTCTCCCCATGGTGATTTCCTCACTTCACCTCTCCTGGGCTATCAGCTAATCCCAGTTCCTTGATAGTCATATGGCCTCTGTTCTGGGCACTGTATTTCCAGACACCATCAGACGACATTGAGAATTAAACAAGAGCTTTGTGCAGAGGGCCTGTAACACCAGGGACTCAGCAAACACTGGCTCTAAGCCACCCTTCCTTGCATCCCCAAAGAAATTCTGCAACCCCCACCCAAAATTTTGTGCCTATTTGCAGTTTGGACTTTACCCCAGGGTGCAAGGAGGAGATGACAGTGAGGAGGAAGAGAAAAACACTTTTATAAAAACATGCCCTGTGTAATTCTTTTTTTATTATTATTTCTTATTAAATCATAACTTTGTACATTGATGCATTTATGGCCCTGTGTAATTCTTGGCATTGATTTTTATAAGATAAATGTGGCTGGATCCTACCTTTGTTTAATGCACTGACCTTCAAGCCAGCCAAGTAGCTAGAAGCTCTTGGGACAAGCTTCTTTGCTTGTTTATTATTGGTTTGGTTCCCAAGTTTGTGGGTGGCAGACCACCCTTACCCCAGTAATGCTCAGCCTTTCCGGCCCCTGTGCCCAGTAGTACAGGGTGGTCCTGCTTCCTGGGGAGCTCATGGTCTTTTCAGGGAGGGGACTATGACAAGAAGTAGCAGTAACAAGCAGTAATTTCAGTGTCAAGAGAGAGATTTGGAATACATTTTATGATCCCACAAAAATCTGTTTTACTTCAATTCCGTGCCTGATACCAGGAGCCTCACAATGAAAAAGCACCTTGGCTTCTAGAGTTGTTCAGAAAATGAGGCTTACTATTAGAGTCCATGGATTGGGTGCCAGTGAGGACAGCACCCGTCTGAGGCTGGGAACTCAGCTGAGATGGGAAGGATGAGGATACATTGGCCAGGGCCTGGGCAGGGCCTGAGCTGGAGTGTGGCTGCCAGAGACTCAGCGAGAGTGCCTGAGGGGTGGGTGTCTGAGCCCATGAGGGCCACGTTGGGAGCACCACATGGTTCTCCCTGGCATGTTAATGTAGTGACAAGGTGAGGGACAGGGCTGTGTCCAGGCACCACCACAAGTAGGTTCTTTCAGTCCCTCCTTATGGGATTATTTTGCCAACTAACATGTGCAAAGCCCTCAGCAGAATGGTAGACACATGCTAGAAGCTATATTGTTTCCTCATTTTCCTGTGATTATCATTAAGCCAGTGTGTCCCATGGTGGAACAAGTCTTTATTGAACTAGTTTATTAAGTTAAAATTCAGGTTATAAATGGTATCCTGTTATTAAGTGCCATGTGTGCAAATGTATAAAATAAAGACTTAAGGAGGTAGCAATTGTTGTAATATCTGTGAATGTGTATTTTTCTTTTATTGTTTATGCTCTTCAAATTTTATATGATTATTATATAGGAACATTTTAATATACAGCAATGTTAGAAAATGTAATTAAAGAATATGCTACTCTTACCATCTATACACACATGGACACAGGGTATGGCAGAGTTTGGGGACGGTCAGACCTTGGAGTGCAGGACCTGTGGGGGCCTCCTTGGGGAGGAGGGTGTCGCAGGATGTGGGTCTGCAGCAGCTGCCCGGGAGCTGTGCTGACCAAGCCTCCCCTGTGCTCTAGATGACAGGATCTGCTCGCCGCCCTTCATGGAGCTCACGACCCTTTGTGGGGATGACACCATGAGGCTGCTGGAGAAGAACGGCCTGGCCTTCCCATTCAGTATGTACTCCAGCGCTCTGGGCACTGGGGCAGGGGCAGGGGCAGGTTATCATGTACGGGTTGCAGTCCTCTCTGAATCAAAACTCGCCTGAGGAGGGATGAAGGCCTTGGCTGCTAAGGAAGGCAGGGCCCTGGGTACCCCCTCCACCCATGCCATAGAGGTGGGTCCTCTGGCAGGAGGGTGGGCCTCAGGTACACTCCCTGCCTGGCCTGGGGCATCTGTGTGCATCACCCAGAGTGAGCGCAGATCCTGGTCACCCAGAGTTAGTTGTCTTAGTAGCTCTTACTTGCCCTTCCTGCCACGTGCTGCAGGAGTTTTAAGAGTTCCTTCCTGGTAGTGTCAAGTCCCCGTGTGTTTGCAAGGGCAGACCTTATGGGTGAATAGTCTCACTAATTCCTCTCTGCTTTTCTCTCCCCCACCCATAGTTTGCAAAACCAGAGTGGCTCATGGCACCAACTCTCATGAGGTGAGTGAAAGATGATTTGATCCCTTTCCCACCTCTATGCTGCTTCTCTCAGCCCATCATGTCTTGCTGGGACCCAGTTGCTCTGTGCACAGAATTCCACACCAGCGCCACTCCCCGTCCTGCATAATCCTGGCTTCCTGGGAGGCAGCTCACACCCTCCCTTCCCAACACTTCACAGGAATCGAGCTAAATTGTATGGTTTTGTGCACTGTCTCCAGCCTCAACCTGGTGTCTGTCCTGTCTGCAAAGCTGCGAGGATGTGCTGTGGACCCACTTGCCCCCCCAGAGCCTTAGTTCCGGCAGCCATAACAGAGTACTGTATGCTGGGCTGCTTTCAGCCTCAGATCAGGGTGCCAGCAGGGTTGGTTTCTGGTGAGGGCCCTCATACTGGCTTGCAGATGGCCTTCTCACTGTGTCCTCACATGATCCTTTCTCTGTGTTCATGCTGTGTACAAGGGCAGAAAACAAGAGTGAGCTCTCTGGTCTCTTCTCATAAGGGCACTAATTCTATCATGAGGACCCCACCCTCAAGACCTCATCTAATCTCCTCCCAAAGGCCCCATCACCAAAATACTGCCACCATGCTGAAGCTTAGGCCTCAACATATAAATGTTGGGGGTTACATTCAGTCCATACTAGAGTCCGTGTGAGTCATACCCCAGTTCAGCCTGTCTCTGGCTTTCTGTCCTTCTGCTGTCAGCATCGTCGTTCCCTGAGGGTCCATTTGGTGGCAGGTATTGGCTGGGCCCAAGTGTGGGCTGTTAGCTCTGAGATGATTCCATCACCGCCCACAAGGATCTGCCAGTGCTGCTGAATTTAGGAGGCTGGGGAGGGAAGGAAAGGGGAGCAGCACCAAGTGGCATACCTCCATTCGCCCACCTACTCATTCATTCTTTTATTCACTTTTTGGGTGGTGCCCACACCATCTGGCAGGAGGGCAGGTGCATAAAATGTGAGTCCTGCCCTAGTCAGGGGCGGAGAGTCCTTAGACAGTGCCAGTGAGATGTGGTAGAGCACGAGTGTGTGAGGACTTTCAGGGACCAGAGGAGCAGACAGCCATACAGGGGCTTCCTTGGGACTCTGTTGCCCTTGCCATCCTCAGGAGCCTACCTGGGACCTTGACCTCAGCCCTCAGGCATAGCCCACTGGGCACACGTGAGGGTGCACTAAGCAAGAGCTATTTGACCAAATGGGCCCTGGGGGGGAAAGCCTGTCCCTGGACAGCCCCGCTGTCATACACGCTCCCAGGAGTTTGTGACTAAAAATGGAAGACCCGCCAGCAGTGACCTTTAGATTTATGTAGTGCTCTTTATCCCTGGCATATATTTGTGGGGAGACATCTATAAACAGACAGTGTCAGTCTAGCTAGGGACATGCTGTGATGGGACTGGCCCTGCCGTGGGAAGGAATGTGGACACACAGAGGAAGGCATCGCCTGCTGCAGAGGTCAGCCGTCCCCTGAGATCAGGAGCCCCCGTGGAGGCTTCTGGGAATTCTAGCCTTCCCTGTCCATCTTGGCCTGCCTGGGCTCTGTACAGGCAGCAGTGGCATTATCCTCCAGGATCTGCTTGAGTACCAGGCAGGGAGGAGCAGGAAGGCTGGAGAGGAGCAGAGCAGCGGCGTCCTCCCAGTGCCCACACCCCTTGACCCTGGCCTTGCTCGTGCCATCTTCCAGTCAGAATGGGTCAGCCTGGCAGGAGGGAGCCTCTTCTGCACTTAAGAACCGGGTCCACTTCTGGCACTGTGTGTTGTCATTTGTGTGACTTTGGGCAAAATCACTGAGCCCTCCCAAGTGCCTCCCCCACATCTGTGATTAGGTAGGAAAGTAAGTGTCCCTGATCGGCGTCCTGCATCCCAGCCTGCTCAGCCCTGCCTCTGAATCCCCAGCCCCCTAACGCAACACAAAACCAGGTCTAGCGCTACCAAACCACTCTGCTTTCATTTTGGGTTCACAGAACTATTTGGGCGTTTACTTTTTTTTTTTTTTTTTAAGAGCCTGCGCAAGTATGCTAGTCTGCTCCAAGCAGGAACTCTCACTCACTCTTTTTAAAACTACCCAACCAAAAGCTCAAAGCACCCCAAAGCCACCCTCTGGTGGTTATTGTTGCTATTCTATGGACAAGGAAAATGGAGGGTAAGCAGGGTGAGCGCCCCGCCCGAGCCCTGCAGCAGGTGCTGGTGTGGGCATTTGAACCCCTGCCTGATTCTGAGCTGCCTCTGCTCTTTCCTCTTTTCCATATATGGTTCTTTTATTCTTGCCAGAAGGCTAAGGAAACATTCACTCCTCTTCCGTATCCCCCTCACACACACCTACTTTTTTTCCCCCTCATGTGACCTGTTTTCTACTTCTGCCCAGATGAGCTCCTGGCACATTGGGTTGGTACTCTGTGACAGGTGACATGAAGGGTGACAGCCAGTGTAGGCAATCAGCTGTCAATCAGGCCCTGTTATCCCTGCTCAACAGCCCCAGGCATCTGATGGCTCCTTCCTAGGGCCCTGTAGGCTGAGGGATTAGCCATGACCGTGGCACTGGCACCTGGATCAAGTAGGCCGTGGACCAACTGGCCCCACTGTCCTAGCATCGTTAGAGCAGGCCATAGGGAGACCCTGCCTTGGACAAAGTAGAGAGGTTTTCTGCAGCTGCCCCTCTTCCCTCCCCACCTCAGCCCCATGTCCCTGAAAGAGTCAGGAACTGGGAACATGGAGACATGCTCCTATTTGCAGAGGGTCCAGGAGGCTCAGGGTGTGAGAGTGTAAGCCCAGATGCTGGGCACACCTGATTCTATTCCAGCTCTCACTTTCCACCAGGTTGCTGAACTCCTCAGGGCCTCAGCGTCCTCATCTATAAAAGGGGGTGGTAGTGTGACCACCTCAGAGGTGCGTTGTGAGGACGATACCAGGTATCACTCAAAGTGAGTACTGTAAGTGAGTATAAAGTACTTAGAATGGGGCCTGGCCACAAATGCTTGATGAGAAGCAGTCTTTGTCCTTAAACACAGGTCTTGTCCCAAGGCCTCCAAACCCCTGATCCATAGTCATCCATTTCTTGGGTCTTTTTGGAGGATCCTTTGAGATGGCATAGGGTTGAGTAGTTGTCAGCCCAGGGGCTCCCGCTCCCTGGACCAGTGTCAATAGTGCCATCAGAAGTTGTGCGGTGTGCAGTGAGCTCAACCCTATGTGGCAGACTTAATGGATGCAGGATTTCCCAATGCCTGCAGCAGAAGTGAACTGATCCTCAAGTGTTCTTACTGAGTCCCACTCCACTCACCCTGACTGAGATTCACCTGGGGGGGCCCTCATGCCACAGGGCCCAGGATGGGCTTTGGTGGAAGTGCCCTGGATGTGCCAGGACAGTGGACTCTAACAAGCCTATGGCCCCTGTCTTCCCAGATGGCCATCGTGTTCAACCAGGAGGGCCTGAATGCCATCCAGCCACCCTGTGTGGTCCAGAATTTCATCAACCACAATGCTGTTCTGTACAAGGTGTTTGTGGTCGGCGAGTCCTACACCGTGGTGCAGAGGCCCTCGCTCAAGAACTTCTCTGCTGGCACGTCAGGTAATTAGCTGCTCCTCTTCCTTCTCAGGCTGTGCCAGGCCCAGGGGCATAGCCAGGACATGGCTCTGGCCCTGTCCTTCCACACTTCCCCCACCACCCTCTGGTTTTTTTGGAGGGGTGAAGGGATGGTTTGAAGGTTGAAAGGCTCATGTGTAGTAGATCGATACAGAGGTCTTGAGGAACTAGTGAAAAATCCCTGTTCTACCAGGTCATTGTAGGGGCTCCACCCATCCGAGCCACCATAGACTCCTAGAAGCATCTGGAAGTTTTTTTATTCCCAGGACAATCTGCACAACAATGAAACTCAGGAGAAATGTTCTGGAATGGCAAAGTGTGGATTGGGCCCTTGGGGGGGAAGGGGCCACAGTGCTGACTGATCTTGTGCCGGCCTTACTGGAGGTCTGCACTGTCCTTATGAAGAGGTACTGGGGTCAGTCAGTACCCCGTTACAAGTGGCAGCTAGCTGGGGACCACGGGCAGGTCAAAGTGGGTATGGCCCCCCGCTCCGCCTCCCCACATGGTGAGGACCTTGTTGCCGAGCATGTTCTGAATCAGAGGACGGTGTCTCAGTGGGTTGTTTGTGTGGTACTGCTGGCCCTGGCACCCATGAGACAGCCCCTGGGGAGCATCCGGGAACCCTGCTGCCCTGAGGGAATTTCCTTCAGCCAGCCGCCAGGTGAGCCTTGGCCATTTCAAAAACTAACATCGAGATAAAGATTTCGATGCCTGTGGACTGCTCCAAAAACCATTCTAGTGGCTCCCGAGGGCACATCTGAGGAAAATTCCAGAAAGCTTTGAACAGTGTCAGTCTTTGTACAGTTCCAGTAAGCAGTTCCTTGGAGGTTATTTACTGGTATGGTTTGTTTGAACACTGGGCCTTCTTTCTCTTTGTCTGAGCAAGCGAATGTGCCCCTCCTGGGACTACCTGCTACTGTCCTCTTGAAGGACATTCATTTGTCCCTGTCTTTCCCTCTCAGCTGTTCTTCCCATGCATGACTTTTCTTTCCAGTAACACCACACAGAGAGCAGGCACTGGGGAAATGTGTGCATTTTCATTTCCCTTCCGAGGGCAGGCAGCCTGCCCAGCCAGCCCTGGGGATCCCAGACTGGAGGCTTCATTTTCAGGGTTTGGGGCATCCTTGTCCTAACGCTGGTCCTACCCCACCCACCCACCCACCAACCAGGATGCTGGAAGGAGTTGGAGGTGGCAGGTGGATGTCTGGAGGTGTCTTTTTATTTTTATTATTATTATTTTTTTTAGAGACAGAGTCTTACTTTGTCGCCCTCAGTAGAGTGCTGTGGCATCACAGCTCATAGCAACCTCCAACTCTTGGGCTCAAGCTATTCTCTTGCTTCAGCCTCCCGAGTAGCTGGGACTACAGGCACCCACCACAATGCCTGGTTATTTTCTGTTGCAGTTTGGCCAGGGCTAGGTTTGAACCCGCTACCCTCAGTATATGGGGCTGGCGCCCTACTCACTGAACCACAGGCACTGCCCAAGTCTCCACTTTTTTTTTTTTTTTTTTGCAATTTTTGGCCGGGGCTGGGTTTGAACCTGCCACCTCTGGCATATGGGGCCCGCACCCTACTCTTTTGAGCCACAGGCGCCACCCATTCTTTTGAATTGTGAGTCGGAAGAGGGTAACATTCTTTAAAAATTCTTTTTCTTATTTTCCAGATTTTTAAAAAAATACATACTTAAAATTTATGGTTGTATCTTATATCAACTTCTTTCTTTTTTCCTTTTCCTTCTTTTTGAGAAAGTTTCACTTTGTCACCCTTGGTAGAGTTCCTTGGTGTCAGTAAACTTTTCCTGCAAAAGGCCAGATAGTAGTTATTTCCAGCTCCGTCACAATTATTTAATGCTGCTTTGTAGATGGTATATAAATGAATGGACACGATTGTGTTCCTATAAAGCTTTATTTATGAGTGCAGGTGACAGGTCTGCAGTCTGTAGTTTGCTGTTCTCTACTCATAGCAACCTCAACCCTTAGGCTTAAGTGATTCTCTTGCTTCAGCCTCCCAAGTAACCCATTTTTTTTTTTTTTAAAGAGACAGAGTCTCATTTTATTGCCCTTGGTAAAGTGCCTTGGCATCACAGCTCACAGCAACCTCCAGTTCCTGGGCTTAGGCAATTCTCTTGCCTCAGCCTCCCAAGTAGCTGGGACTACAGGCGCCCACCACAATGCCCGGTTATTTTTCTGTTGCAGTTTGGCCAGGACTGGGTTTGAACACACCACCCTCGGTATATGGGGCTGGTGCCCTACCCACTGTGCCACAGTAGCCACCCAGTCCTTTTATTTTAAAACCACATATTTTGAAAGAAATTTCTCCTTCCTTAATAGGACATGTGGCAGTTTTTGTTTTGTCTCCTTTTACCCCCTTGGTTGTGAGATGCTGGGCCAGTTTCTGCCCCGACACTGGGAACCTAAGCTGTTTCTAGGTTGCCTGTTCCTTGTAAATGAAGACCAAGGCCAAAAACAAGAGAAACATACCACTGAGAAGAAATGTTCGTTCATGTGAACTGAGTAACTTTCAGTGTGTCTATCCGTCCATCCTCAAAGCTGATTCTGTGCCCATCTGCAGGGGACTGTGCCAGGAAACTGGCATGGGTTCTATGTGTTTTATACATGTTTCTTCCCAGATGAGACGCATAATGTGACAGCAACCCTTTAAGCTGGCCCAGTTGAAAAGGGGGTTTAGGGCTCTGGCCTCTAATCAGCCCCCACCCCAGCTTTCTGGTTCCCGTTACTCAGGGAGGCAAGCAACTCCGCCCTGTCCATTCATGGGGGCTAGGTCCTCTTGAAGGGGTTTTTCTGGACCTGGAAGAAAAACAAGGACACAGGTCTTCGCTCCACAGATGCCATTCTCTCTTGCTTCTCAGGCGCCCTTTTTATCATGTGTTACTGTCTCTTACAGTTGATGGCATCTTGCAGATGCTTTGGCTGGAGCTGAACTCAAGTTCTTACAGAAGGAGCTGTGTTGTTATGCGGCCCCCAGGAGCACTTGTGTTCACGCTCCTGGGGGGCATGATGGGTTTATCTTTTAGCCCAAGTGTATGCAGGTCCCATCTGTTATTCTCTCTAGCCTGGACCTTTCCTCCTTGGGGGTACAAAAGAGAGTAATGTCTCTTATCATATAGAGCAGGGCTCAGTAAACTTTTTCTGCAAAAGGCCAGATAGTAGTTATTTCCAGCTCCATCACAATTATTTAATGCTGCTTTGTAGATGGTATGTAAATAAATGGACACAATTGTGTTCCTATAAAGCTTTATTTATGAGTGCAGGTGACAGGTCTGCAGTCTGAGTTTGCTGTTCTCTACTCTGGAGCCTATTAAGATTCAGCAATGCAGCAGTTATTGACCCTATCATGTGTCCAACCTGTGTGAGGTACTCAGGACCTAGCTGGGTACTAGGCAGGCAGCCTAGCTTCCTGCCCTCGTGAGCTTATAGTCTATTGGGAGAAATAGCGCACAAGGACAGACATAATAAAAGGGTCAGTTGCAGCCTGAGATGAGAGCCTTCCTGGGAGAGAACGTGAGTCCTGGGACACTGGCGGGTGAGGAGAGCCACTTGGAAGGTGCAGCCACGGGAGCCCCTCTGTGCAGGTGATATTTGATGGCAACTGGGAGGAAGTTTGGGAACCCATCTGCAGCACTGGGACATAGTCCCCTACACACCTGTAGAGGGGATGGGGGATTAAGCAAATGAGGCTGAAGACAGTATGGTCCCAGCTCATGGCTACACTGCTAAGTCGCTCGGATATTTGGGGCTAGTCTAATCATTTCTTTCCTTAAATCCATTTTTCTCATCTGTAAGTTGAGAATAAAAAACACATTATTCCTTTCCTTGCCTTCCCTCCCTTGCAGAAAGTTGGTTCTCCACTGTAGTGGTTCTCCACCAGTGTCCTTTGTTTCTTGGGACTAGTTATAGAGCAGACTGCATGGGACCCCCGAAATCCAGGGTGCTCCTGTGGATGAGGGCCTCACCACCAGGCTCAAGAAGCAACTCCCGGCCCTGTGAGAGGATCTGGGTGTTGTGGAGATGGGCACCAGGGCTCTTTCCCTTTTTACCCGTCTGAGCTTCCCCTCGTCTCCTGGGTGACAGGTGGCAGCTGGAGGCTGCTCCTATTGCCCCCAACTCCTATTCAGGCTGCATGTGGAGAGGAGCAGAGCCTAGGGTGTCCATCACTGCCCTTCAGAATAGTCCTCTGGCCAGGGTTCCCCAGGTCAGGAGAAGAGTCCATATTGAAATGGCCAGGACTTTTGATCTCCCCAGGAGGAGCTGTTAGGTGGCATGGTCAGCCTGTCCAGCCCCTTTGAGTGCCCAGCTCTGTCTCCTGGCACCAGCTCAGAACCGTGTATTCACCTTGCAACTTCTGCAGACTTCTCAGTCTCCGGACTTTGTGGTGTCCACCTGCTCTTGGTGGTCCTTCCGCTAGGCCCATTCTGCCACTCCCATCATTGCCCTTGGGACCACCCAAGGGTATGGGTGAGCTTGTGGACTGGGCCAGGTTAGGCTACAGGACGAGAATGTGGCAGTGCCTGCTGAAGGCCAGGATGCCCATCCTGGCTGCTTGAACCTGCTCCGGCCTCTGGCCTGCAGGGCTCTGCACCCCCAAAGGCTCACTCTTCTTGGCTATTGGCACCTGGGAGTAGAGATCAGTGGGGCTGCTTTGCGCAAGTCCTGCAGGGTGTTTATTTTCCCCAGGCTCCTCCCCAGGACCGTCTCTCGTGCCCCCCGTCTGGACTGGCTCTGGTCGGAGCAGCGGGAGGACTGTCGGGCACACCGAGGCGGCCAGGGGCCTCTGTGCTCCACTAGCAGGAAGGATGTCAGGTACACCTCAGTGCCTGCCTGCTTGGCTTCCATCCAAATCACCTCCTTGTGCATGATCATTGTGGCGCTGTAGAATCCTGGAACTTGGTGGGGGGCAGTTGGTAGCCAGAACAGGTGCCCCCTTGGCCTGGCCCCTGGCACAAGCGCCTTCCCTGTCGTCATGCACTGGGTCTCAGGGATGAGCACTGTGTACTGAGGCGTGAGCTACATCACAAGGACTCAGAGGCTGCTGGGGCCACTGGGGGGTGGCAGCCCAGGACAGTCCCGGGCCATTCTCAGGGTGCTCATGGCATGGTGACATATAGCTTTTCCCAGGATTCAGCTCAAGGCCTGTGGTTTGCAATTCGTGCAGTCATGTACCCACACTTCCAAGTGCTCAAGAACGTGTTTCTAACTATCCAGCTGACTGACCAGCCAGCCAGCCCACCAACCTTACATCTCCCAGGGTGACCTTGGTCTACTCCCCAAGCCATTTCTACCCTGGGCGGAGTGAATACACTATCTGCTTACTTTCAGTATCCTTGGGATTGGCCTGCCTCTCCTGGTGCCCCTGCGGGTGGGAGGCAGGCTGGAGCCGGAAGTGTGAGGTAGAGGGTGAGGATATTTCAGGGGTCTGTGCCAGGTTCCAACACCAACAGAAATTATTCTGTGTGCTTTCTTGGATGGATCCTATGGAAGCCCATGTTCTGATTTCCTGTGTTTTCCCTAAATTGTTGGTAACAGCAGAATCCTTTGTATTTAAGTGCTCCCATGCCAGTGTCCATGTGTAGCCTGTGGGGAATTTTGTGGGCTGGGAAGGGGTTGGGAACCAGGGACTAAATGGCATTGACCAGACCGCTTTAACTCGGGTCGTCCTGGGCCTGTGCTGCTCAGGCGGACGGTACTTCTCACCTCTTTAAGCCCCTCTCTCTGGGTAACTTTTAGGTGTATCTACGATAGACTTTGACAACAGGGCCTTAGGTATGAGACTGTAAGGCGGTAGCAGAGGTAAGCGCATTGAGCTGGTCATTTTTATGTGGGAGGAAAAAGTGAAATCGAGGCCCTGATCAGGGATATGTCCATCCTCAGGGTGTGGCGTCCAGCTCACTGGACTCCAGGGTGCTGCTGTTGGCCCGAGGCTGTGTGCTGCGCATCTGGGGCCGTGCTGCCCCCTGGTGTCAGGTGGTGGAGTCGCGTCCCCTGCCTAGAGGTCCTAACTTGGGCTCCTTATCTTTGCCTTTCAGACCGAGAGTCCATCTTCTTCAACAGCCACAATGTGTCAAAGCCAGAGTCATCATCAGTCCTGACTGAGGTACATCTCTCTCCACTGTAGTGGCCTGGCCTGAGGCTGCTGACCCCTGGCCTAGGTGTGGAGGTGCTCATGCCTATGGGGTCACTGGCCAAGCTCTCCAGCCTGGAGGGGAGGGAAAGTCCTTTTCCCCCTGCCAGGGGCCCAGGGAGGTTCCAAAGGACCCAGCTTCCTCTGCTTCCTTTGGTCTTGGTGCTGTGGCTGTCACAGTGTCGCTAGTTACCCTGGGGGGAGGTTTCCTGACTCCTCTGCCGACATGAGGAAGTTTTCCTCATATGGAGGTTGGAGAGCTCCTTTCTAGCCTGCCTCTTTCCCGATTTCCAAAGGGAGTGGAGGTGGCATCATCTCAGCCCTCCTTTGTTTTTCCTTGTCCACGTGAGCCCAGAAGCCTATTACCAGCCTGCTCTGGGCTTCTGTGGCCTGGGGATGAGTCAGGGGTGGCTGTGGGTTACAGGCATTGTGACCAGTGTTCAGTGACTGCGCTGTGTGCAGTGCGGCCTCACAGCCAGGCCTCTCAGCAGAGGCAAATTAGACTGAGGCTCAGAGAGCTTCACTGACTGTTCATGTAGGGGCAGAGCTGGAATTTGACCCCAGATCTGTCTGATTGTAAAGCTGGATCATGCAGGAATGTAGACCTTCTCAATGGTGACACCCAAGCAGTTGCCTCCAAAGCAGATAGTTAGAAGTGGCCTCGGGGCCACCCTCTGCCCTTTCTCCTTAAGTCTAACAAGGCTACGGAGGCTTCCCTGAACTCAGAGCCCTCTGCCAGGACTGCTGTTCTTCTCAGCTCTTCTGACAGGCTTTGCTGTGTCCTCTTCCCTATCCTGGGTGGCCTCACCAACCAGAGCCACGGCAGACCCCTCGCCCCAGCCCAGGTTGCCTATTTATCTTTTGTTCCTGTCTGGTGCCTTTAAGGGGCTACCTATGTGCTAAGGGTCAGACAGAGCCACAGGCATGGCCGGGGACCTGGAGGGAACACTACTGGCCTCAGGGCGTTGATAGATGTCCCTCGGGAACAAGTCAGGGGAGTTTGGAACATCTAGATCTTAAACAGAATCTCTTAGTGCCTGGCTGTGCACAATAGGAGATGTAAATAGGTTGCTGTCCAAGAAAAGCTTCATATTCTTCTTCCCTGCAAGGTTTCTTAGAGCCTCATTCAGCCGCTGTGGCAGAGGGGAGTTGGCATTCAGACCCCTTGCACAGTGTGGGACAGACAGCACTGAGGTGTTAACTAACGGCAGCAGGCACCGTGAGGGCCTTGAGCCACCCAGACAAGCCACTTCTTCGATTATCACCTGTTGATCTCTTGGCCTCAGTTTCCTCATCTATAAAGCAGGAAGGGGAAGGGGATTGGCCTAGAGACACTGCAGGTTCTTTCTCTCCACCTCTAAAGGCTGCCATCAACTCCACCTTCCCCTTGGCACGTGGCTGCAAGTCAGGAACCTGCTAGGACTGACAGCTTTTACAAATAGAAAAGGGAAATGCAGTCAGCACCACCTTTTCCACTTGGGACACACACGGGACAGCCTGACATAGCCAGCACGGGTCCCAGATAAGGGAACATGCTCCTTACTCACCCACCCACCCTCTACCCACCTGGGGTTACTCCAGTCCCCATCTCAGTCTCCCTGTGCAGTTCCTTGCTCTGGGCTTGAAGCTGCTTCCTCCCCAGCTGGACATCCCCAAGGGTGAATCCAGCCCCACCCCAACTTGTAGGCCCCAAGCTCCTTTTACTCTTAGGAGGCCAATGTAGGCTATTGAGTAAGAACCCAGACTCTGGCAGGGTGCCTGGGGACCCACCCAAGCTCAGGGTTGTCATGTCACCTCCCTGAGCCTCAACTTCTTCATCTGCCCTAGAGGGTATCCACAGGATTCAGTGCATCCCTGAATGAAACGCGCCCACCACCGCGCCTGGCGTACATTTGTGCTCAGCGTCAGCAGAGCTGGGAGGTCAGGGCCGTTACAGGATCCACTTGAGCACCTTCCTAGGTCCCATTGCCTCCTGGTTTTCTAGAACATTATTGGATCATTTGTGTGTAGGACCCATAGGCAGGATTTCCATACCATTATCCTGTCCTAGGATGGCTGTAGTTTTGGATAATCAAACAGCCTCAGGAGGGTGATTGATGCCTTGGCGGAGTTGAGAGTGCTTTTATGACCAACATTTCATAAGACGCTGTGATGGAGCGGCCAGCTCCCTTGCTGCCAGGCCCTGCCTTTGAACCTCGGGTATCAGCTCCTTTAGTCCTCACCAGAATCTCGCAGCAGAGGTATTTTTATTACCCTGTGTATTGGGGCAAAAATGTAAGACCCAGGAGAGTTGTTGTGTGGCCAGGGCATGTGGGGGTGAGGGCACAGGGCAACACCCATCCCCCCCTTAAGTGAGGAGTGCCTAGTGCATTCAGGCCACCTCTGCCAATCAGAAAACATGAAGGCATTTCTCCCTGGTAAGGCATCAGGCGAGCGAGCCAGAAAGGCCCTGCCTGTTCTGCAGGGTAGTGCCCTGGTGTGTCTCCCTGCACAGCATGTGTCTGGAGCTTCCCAGGGCCTTTCTGTGCTGAGATCACTAGAGCTCCACCCCACACCCTCCTGACCCAGATTCACTTTTTTAAATTGAGGTAAAATTCACATACATAAAATTGACCATCTTAAAGTGGCCAGTTCAGTGGAATTTAGAACATTCACGGTGTTTCTCAACCACCACTTCTGCCTAGTTCCAAAACAGTTAATCACCCAAAGGAAACCCCCGTGCCTGTTGGCATTCATTCCCTACTGCCCCAGCCCCCCGGCACCTGCTGAGCTGGTTTCTGTCTCTTTGGCCATGCCTATTCTGGATATTCCATAGAAATAGAATCACATAGCATGGTCTTCTGTGCCTGGGTTCTTTCATTCAACATGATGTTTTCAGAGTTCACCCACATTGTAGCATGTGTCAGAATTTCATTCCTTCTTACGGCTGAGCAATATCCCATTGTATGGATAGACCACTGTTTATCTGTTCTCTCCTGCTGGACACTCGGGTTGCTTTCATCTTTTGGCTGTTGCGAACAGTGCTGCAGTGAGCGTGGGGGTACAAGCATCTGTGAGAGTCCCATGTTTTCAACTCTTGAGTTTAGACCCTGGTCATATAGTAATTCTTTAATTTTTTGACTCAGGTTCACTTTGACTTTTCACAGACCAGTCACCTGTCTCCAGCCCTCCTGCCCTTTGCCCCTTGAGTCCATAGCCTCCAGAACATCAGTATTTTTTGAGCACCTGGTGTGGGCTGTGTCTTGGCTGACTTGAGAGTGACATGGTGCAGCCCCTCTCCCCAGTCAGGCATGTGTTGTCCCCACCTTATCAACAGCCTCATTATTCCTCCATCTGGGATGGAGACCTTGTTGGTCCCATTTTAGAGATGAGCAAACTGAGACACTGAGGCCAGCTGCTTTGCCATGAGGTTACAGAACTAGGAGGCCACTGCAGGATTTGAATCCAAATCTCCCTAACCCCAGAATTCTTCCCAAGGCAACCTTCTACTTTCTTGGGGGCCGGGCCAGGGGGTGAGCCTGAGCACATGAAGATTTGTGTGCCTATCCTGGGCCAGCGGTGACTAGAGCAGGAAATGAGGTGGTTGGAAGGATTCTAGGGCTGGGTGGAAGAACTGTGGGCTGGGGCAGCCCACCAGCCCTTTGGAGGCTTTGCTGAAAGCTGAACTTGGACCCTAGGATACAGGCAGGAACAACAGAGTGACTTCTTTAGGGAAGCCCAGCCACTTGTTGGGGAGGAAGATAGTGTGCCCAGCCTGGAGCCCTCAACCTCATGCCCCAAGGCTGTCTGTGAGAGTGGCTAGGTGAAGTGCTGATCAGAACACCCCACTCTGCCCTTGCCCTGTACACCAGCTGCTTGCACTCATCTCCTGTAGTTTCCTGCCTCCCACCAAGCCCTCCTTGGGGCTTCTCTCACCACTCCCAAGGGCCCAGATCCTCCTGCCTGCAAGGTCCAGCTCCAGTTCTGTCTACGCCATTATGGGCCCACGACAGACTCTCCATGTCCTTCCTCCCTGCTAAGAGGTTGGGTTTTAGAGGCTAAAAAGTATCAGTCCAAACCCAGCCCTGTGATGTTTGAGCTGTGTGACCCTAGACCAGGCCCCAGCCCTCTCTGAGCTTTAGTTTTCCTGTATGCGAAATGCTGACACCAGCATTAGACTTCCAGGTTGTGGCAAGTGCTGGGAAGGTAAAGAGCACCCTACGGTGCCTTGGCCAGTGCTTACTATGGCGGTTCTGTCTTGTCCCCTGGCCTGACGGGTGGTTGGGAGGAGTCCAGGGCTGGGTGGGGGAACTGTGGGCTGGGGCAGCACCCCGCCATTTGGAGCTGACACTTCTCTTGGGGCTTCTCTGTGTGTGGCATGGCATCGTGCCTCCTCCACCCCCAGTTTGACTTCCCTGTGTGTGTCGGCAGCTGGACAAGATCGAGGGCGTGTTCGAGCGGCCGAGTGATGAAGTCATCCGGGAGCTCTCCCGGGCCCTGCGGCAGGCGCTGGGCGTGTCGCTTTTCGGGATCGACATCATCATCAACAACCAAACCGGGCAGCATGCCGTCATCGACATCAACGCCTTCCCAGGTGAGCAGCAGGCTAGGTGCCTGGCTGGACCCTGGGGTCTGTGGCCAGCCAGCCATCTGCAGACAGGTGTTGAGACAGCTGACCTCCCAAGCCAGCCCCACCTGTGGAGGTGGGCCCCGGGTGAGTGCAGCCCTGCCAAGTCTAACCCTCACTTGTGAGGTGGGGTCACAGGGTGTGCCCAGGGACCCTGCTGGACACAAGAGGGTTGGCACTGCATGGGTTCTTCTGCCTCTTCTCTTGCCCCCATGCCATTAGCGCCAGCCTTTACTGGCCAAATCTTCCATCCCTTTGGCCTTTTTAGATTTAAGGAACTGGAATACGACCTCTCCATCCCCCAGTTTACATGTAGGGAAACTGAAGCCCTTGGAGAAGAAGAAACTGTCCAAGGCCCCACAGAGCATTGGTGGCAGAGCCAGGGACTTCCAGACACAGCTTTCTTCCAGTGCCCTGAGCTACAGTGCCGGAGACAGACCTTGGGAGGGGTCCCCATGCTGTGGCATCTGATTCCCACTCCCTGCTGGGGCCCTGGGAATGTGCTGGCGCAGAGCTGGGCTCTGCCACGTGCCCCTCGATCTCAGCAGGAGTCCTGACATAGGTCTGTCAGGAGATGACAGTGGTGATGTCCACAGTTGGTGTTCACCAGGCTGCATGCTGCAGCTGGAGACAGAGGCTTGGTGTCTTTCCACCTCTCACAGCAGCATACAGGCACAGGCCCAGAACAGAGCTTACATGCTCACCCTTCTGCCGCCATCTCTACCCCAGATATATTTTCCTCCATTTTTTCCGTTGATTCCAGCCTTTAAGTACTGGAGACTGCACCTGCAGGTGGGGACCGCTTGGGGGCATTTGCTGCAGGGAGTGGGGCATGACCTCATGCTGTGCAGCTCCCGGCCCAGGAATAGGCCCAGGTGTCCCCTCCCTTCTGTTATTCATCCGAGGGCTGCAGTGAGGGCTGCAGCGTTAGAATAACCTCAGAGAGCTCTTACCCTAGTTGGGAGGAGGCAAAGCAGGTGGCCAGGGGCTGTTGTGTGAGGGAGTGACCTGGAGCCTGAGCTCAGCAGGAAGGGGCAGAGCCCTCACTGAAGATGGGATGTTGGAGCCTGGACTTCGGAGCTCTAGGGGAACAAAGTTAGAGACCTTTTGTGTCCAGCTGAGGACCTTAGGTCCCACCCTGGTGAGGTGGATGAGATCTGCATCCTGAACAGAAAGTGGGGTGATAGCCTGTTTTTCTCCACCACCACCCCCATTGCAGTATGGAGGGAGCATGGGTGTAGCTGGAGGTGGGCTTCCATGCACTGTGCAGGAATAAGGTGCAAGGGAATCAAGGGCATTGGGAATCATCAGAATAACAAATCTCAGACCCTAATTCACACAGGGGTGGCACAGTGAAAATACGGCAGTGGGCCAGAGGGTCAGGCATAGGGTGGGGGCTGTTGGCGAAGTTCTAAGAAGGAAGGAGGAGGTGGGGAGAAGGGGAAGCTTAGCACCTGAGTGAGGCCAGCCTCTCCCAACACAGACACCTATGTGGGACCGGGCCCAAGGGTGAGCTGGGGGTCAAGAGGAGGATGGTGAGCTGTGAGGATAGGGAAGCTTCTTCCAGAGAAGGGCTGCCCCCAGGTGGAGCCAGGTGTGAGGTGGGCTGAGGCTGAGCCCAGAGGGGACTGGTACAGGCCTGATGCTGAGGGAAGGTCCAGGGGAGTGTGTTTTGGCCCCAGGCCCTGTGCAGGGAGGAAATGGCATCTCATTTCTGGCCTTGTTAGAGCATTCTTGGGGCCAAGCAGAGGGGTGGGCCTGGTGCTCCTA
Source organism: Perodicticus potto (assembly GCA_963574655.1). Taxonomy (NCBI): domain Eukaryota; kingdom Metazoa; phylum Chordata; class Mammalia; order Primates; family Lorisidae; genus Perodicticus; species Perodicticus potto. The sequence goes on along the minus strand of CAUYRH010049502.1, from coordinate 5,120 downwards.
CACCCCACTGGAGGCCAGCTCAGAGCCACAGGTGTGTAGCAGTACCTGCGCTCTGGGAATAACAGCGACAGCACATGTGTTGGCGACACTTCTATGAGCCAAGCCTGCCCTTAGGGCTGAGTTGCTGCCCCTCCTCTGTCCTCACAACACTGTAGTGTGCAAAGGGCTGCTGGATCTGTTTACTGATGAGGGTGTGAGCCTGGGAGTCAGGTGACTTGCTCAAGGTCAAGTGGAGCTGAGAGGGGCCCAGGCTGTCAACCTAAGCCTGCACTCTTGGCCACAGGGCTTCCTACCTCTCAGAGCACCAGCCATGGGTTCCAATCCTGGCTCCGCCTTTATAGTCAGCGAGGGGACAAGCTACCTCACTGTCCCTGTTCAGCCTCAGTGTTCACTTCTGTATAGTAGGAACAAATTCCTACCCTGTAGGGAGAAGAGATAGTATTTACACAGTGCTTTGCATGGAGCTGGCTAGTTCACACCTCAGTCCATTCTCCCCAGCCTTCTGTTTGCCTCACCTCCCCCAGAAGGCACACTTCTCATCTGGGCCTCAGGCCTTGTCTGGGGCCATTGGCAGGGTAGTTGCTTAGGAGTGGCTTCCTATCCCCTGGTGCTTCCCCTGGGCCTCCCTCCCCAGACACTCAGTGGCCATGCCCCTAGGCATGGGGCTGGAGAAGGGGCCAGCCCTAGTTCTGCCCTGCCCTTTACCCCTGCCCCAGGGTTGATGGACATCCCAGTCCTACAGAGGGGCACCTGGCACTAGGTGGTATTCAAGGCACAGACTGGCCCATGGGGCCTGGTTCAGATCCTAGCTCTGCACTTGGGAGCTTTGTGATACTGCCATCAGCCCTGTTATGGTCAGCAGCTGTGTTTTCTGTGACATGGAACAGAGCTGTGAAGACTGAGTGAGGGGCTGTGGTGTGATCACGTGGAGGCCCTGAGTGCCCTCTCTTGTAGCCATCTTTATTTTCATTGTGGCACCCTTGCGTGCCTCTCAGCCTCAGACTTCCTCACTCTATAGCAGCTGTTTGCTGAATGGGTAAGATGTGAACAAATCATCCAGCAGCCTCCCCTGCTCGCCCAGGCACTCCCCACAGGACGCTTCCCTGGGAGGTAGCACCTGTGCAGAGTCTGAGCCTTTGTTTTCACCCCAGCTCTCTGATTGCTGTGACTGTCATCCCATGAGAGATGCCAGTGTTTCCGTAGCCCCCAACCCTCCACATTGGCTCAGACAGGCGGAGTCACTCACCCTGAGTCAGATCTCCTTTGGAGCAGTTCCCTGGGCATTAGCAAAATCCTCACCTAGATCCCAGCTACCTGCTGGGTGGCTCCCAAGGACTCTGCTGACATTTGCACCTGTGCTGGGAAACATTCTTCCCTAGCAAGCACCCCTGGTCTGCGTCCCAGAGATAGGAGCCTTTTGTCCTGTGCAGCGGTGTCATGTGCAGCAGAGGCTTGTTGCAGACCTTGACCTTGTGGGTGATGCCCAGCACCTCTGTCTCGTGGCTTTGATCCTCAGTGTGGAGCACAGAGGGCCTCTCCGCAGGTATGGGGGGCAGCAGCTGCCCATGCCCCAGCCCTCTCAGTGGGGCCCTCTCCAGAGTGTCTCCCTCAGTTTGCAGACAAGGAGACAGAGGGTCAGGATGGATGCCATCTCCAGAACTTGGGCTGGGGCCAGGCTCAGCCAGGCTGAGAGGAGTTGAGGGGTGTTTACTACTCAGAGCATGTGGTGTGGGCTTTGCACTGCTCCTTCCAGCCATGCCACCTACTCACATACTGGCTCTCAATTCATGGAGTTGGGTGGGTGGGACGATGGGGCTGTGCCTGAGAGGGATGGGGTTGCAGGTGTTTTATCAGCTCAAGTTCTATAGCGTCTCACATCTGGGTGGCAGCCAAATGTCAGGGACCACCCCTTCACGCCATGAGCACCCAGTTTTAATTCCAGGCTGTGTGACATCCCTCAGTCCACCTTGTCTGCTGAACCTTGGTATGCTATGTAAATGGCATCCTGAGAGTGACCCCTCCTGGGATCCCCTTGGGCACATTTGTCGTCTGTCCATAGCATCTGGTGACACCCCATACTATCTTTCTGTCCCACCCCAGGCTATGAAGGTGTGAGTGAGTTCTTCACAGACCTCCTGAACCACATTGCAACTGTCCTGCAGGGCCAGAGCTCAGCCACAGCAGCCGTGGAGGACATGGCCCCGCCGAGGCACAGCAAGCTCCCAGCCGAGCAGGCAGGCGGCCTGGCAGGCGAGCGGACGTGCAGCACCACCCCTGGCTGCTGTGGTAGCGTGACGGGCCGAGATGCGCCCTGGAAGGCTGAGGCCGACGCAGGCAGCACCACCAAGCTGCAGCACCAGAGACTCAGCTGCACTGCTGGCGTGTCACCCAGCTTCCAGCAGCACTGCGTTGCTTCCCTAGCCACCAAGGCCTCCTCCCAGTAGCCGTGGAGCCAGGACCCAGAGGGACGGCGCGGGGCGCGGAGCACACCCGCTGGGCAAGCAGCTACTACTAAGAATTCCCAATGATCTGATTATTCTTTTTCTTAATCTTTAACCTGATTTTCTGATGTCATGATCGAAATGAGGGGTGGGGGAAGGTGGAAAAGAACACCAAATGGTCCAGCCTCATGGCAAAGGGATGTCCCGCCTGATTCCTGCTGTGCAGATGTCCTCGACGAGTTTACACACGCTTGTGTTTTCAACACTAGGTCTGAATGTGAGGTGAAGGTGTGTGTGCCCATGTGGGTGTGGTTGCCGTGCAAGTGTGTGTGCACATCCGTGTCTGTTGGTCTCCATGGCCAGGCCTCTGGGGACCCTGGAGAGGAGGCTTCCTAGCCAGACTGCGTGGCTGAGCAGAGCGCGTGGACAGGCGGTTCCTCTCTAGACCCTGCACCCGGACTGCCCCTCCTTGTTTTCCCTCTGGCTGGTCTCCTGTGAGCTGCACTTGGCCAGGTATGCAGCTCACCAGCGCTCCCCAAAGCCAGAGGAGGCACCAGGCCCCCTGGGGAGCTCTGTGCTGGGGCCCTGGGCCCCACCGCACCTGCCCTGATAGGAAAAGGAGCTTTCCACGGGCTGAGGTCAAGGCCTAAGCTGCTGCCACTCTTCACACCCCAGTGCACCCCGCACAGGGTCTCCTGCCCCAACCCAGCGCGGCCACACCCCTGAACCCAGGAAGGAGGCTGCTTGGTTGGGGGCCTAGGCTGATTCCAAGCCTGTGCCAAGGGTTTGTGCTGTGATTTGGAGCAAATCATTCCGAACGTCTTCAGGCCTTCGTCTCTTCGTCTCTAGTGGACGTTCAAGTCCCAAGAACCCTGAAGTGCCCTGCTTCTCTGGGAGGTTGTCCAGTGAGGACCAGGCATGGGGGGCCTCTGCTTGGTGCTGTGGGGATTGGAGGCCCTCCTTCCAGGCATGAGGAGGCTACCCGTACAGTTCACTCCTGATCACACTGGCCAGGCCCCTCCTTAATCAGCAGGCCAGTCCCCCTCTCCTGTGTGCATTCCAAGCCCCAAGCACTAAGCCAGCCAGGTGCCAGGGACTGCACCTTCCGCACCTTAGGCACCCCCATTGCCATGGTAGGAGGCAAAGCCCCAGCTCTCTAGCCTGACCCCAAGGTCCCAGGAGACCAGCAGCCCACTGCAGAGAATAGGGGGTGGGTGAGGAGCTTTCTCAATCCCTAGAAGATATAGGACACTGGGTGAGGTGCATGGGGCTGCCTAAAGATGGTTTTGTGTCTTAAGATACCAGTTTGCTTTAAGAAAAAGAGCTCTAGACTGTCCTCTGACAGTGGGGCAGAACACTGGAGGAGAGCCATGTGCCGAGAGAGGCCATGGAGTGGCTCAGAGGGGCATGGGAGGCACCCCCTTTGATAAAGGAGGGGCTGGGTCCAAAAGAGGCAGAAGTCATCAGAACTGGCTAGCTATTTTGGAAACTGAGGGCCCAATGACTAACCACGTTTACACAACTTGAGTATTGAACCCTGATTAATGTCTGTATGTCACCTTTCCTAGTTCTGACCCCAAGCCCAGGGAAGCAGGAAAGTGTGGCTGGCCTCTTGCACTGCTTTATCTCCAAAATAAACTACTGAAATCAAACTGCATTTCACACGTGTTTACAAAGTGTTGAGTTTGGTATGTCTTTTCTCCCAGTCCTTAAAGAGATGTTTAATAAAACAGCTTTACCTTTTAAAAAATAAAATGACAGTCCCAAATTGCCTCAAACAGCTGGGGTGTGCAGTGTGACTCTTGGCGTGTCGTGTGCCTACACGGTTTGTGGTCTCTCCAGGGCCCAGCTCACAACCATTATCTGCTGATGTGCAGGGGAGTTGCCTTTTCCAAGGGGGGGATCGAGGAGTGCAGTTGTCCTGCATGAAGGCCTGGGAGCCATGAGGCAGTGGGGGGGAGGACCAGGGCCCCTCCAGGTGGGTGGACACTGCTGTCCACCCAAGTGAAGGGAGTGTCGAATAGGCCTCAGTGGCCAGGTGAGAGCCCTTTCTGTGCACATCCTTTTTATGGTCCCCTGGAGCTGATTTCCCCTTAGACCTCCTTGTCTCGGCCTTAAGCTGAACACTAGCAGCCCCCCTTCTCTAGGAGATGCAGGTGCTGTCTCCTGAGTAGAGTCAGAGTGTCTAGGGCCTGTGGGAAGGACCTGCTAAGCAACGGGTGCTGCATGGTAGCTCCTTGCATTGACCCTACTCAGTGTCATGTGGGAGTTGGCACTGTTACTCACTAGCTTCCGTTTCCAAGTTGGTCAGCACACTGGCTCTGTGGCCCTGTGGCATCAGTCTCAGTGGTCTTTGGATCCCGGACTGGAGGGTCCTGGGAGTAAGTGCTAGGGCCACTCTTTTTCTTTCTTTTTTTTTTTTTAATTGTTGGGGATTCATTGAGGGTACAAGAAACCAGTTTATACTGATTGTATTTGTTAGGTAAAATCCCTCTTATAATTGTGTCTTGTCCCCAAGAGGTGTGTCGCACACCGTGACCCCCCACCACCTCTCTCCTTGCCTGTCCCTGTACCTCCTTCCCCTATCTCCCTCCTAGTACTAGGTTATCATTTGTCCTCATATTATTTTGGGTACACAGGATTTTTGCTTCTCCATTCTCATGATGCTTTACCAAGAAT
>CAUYRH010049500.1:0-20527 GCA_963574655.1 Perodicticus potto | reverse complement strand
GACAACTGCATTAAAACTGCAGCATAAGCAGAGCTGAGCAATGGCATTCTTAAGCATGGTTTCCATCTTCCTGTTCTTGCGTTCCACAGTGATTATCAAAGGAAGGAATCTGGTCTGTAAATGACTGGGTCATCCACTGCCCATTTGGAATGCTACTGAACGCTGATTCTTCTCTTAACTCCACACTGTCAGCTGTTAGCCCATTTGAAGAGAAGCTACAGGGTTCACCACTGCATGGATTTTCATTATAAGCACCACTGTATGCTGCTTCATAACCTGGATCATATTTTTCTTCCTTAACAGCCATCTTCTTTGCATCCTCTTGTGCAAGCTGTAGGTCAAATGTATACCGCAACTCTTGAACGTCTGTGTTTCGTTCAATGCCTTTCAACTGATCTCTTAAGTCCTTCAGCTTAATGTAGTAATGAACTTTGTCCTGGGCTCGAGGAAACTGAGCACACCTTGCACTGGATGAGGGCATAACGTAACAGAGAGTTTCTGTGTCTGGAATTTTATGGGGCTGAAGCCCAAATTCCAAGTTCTTAACCTTTACTCCAAAAACTTCTTTACTAAAAATTTCATAAATACATTTTCCATTAAACACTGCTATTCGTGGCTGATATTTCTGTAATTTCTGTACTAGAATACGTCCTCCTTCACGAAATTCTTTACTAGAAAGATCTTTGCTGCCCGGTGTTGTCCTTTCCACCATATTGGTAAACCCAATACCATACTTTCCTGGTAAAGTATGATAGTCCATATGATTCAGTTGGACTTCACTCAGCCCTGAACAAACATTTCCAAAAATGGTTTCCAGGTCCAGGGTAATGATGCCCTTTGTAAGCAGCCATGAGTCCTGGGTTTATGCCGATAATGACGATGTCCAGATTGAAGGTCAAGATATCAGGAAGAGTCTTGGTCAAAAATTCAGCTTCTGAAATACCATTAAAACGGTCCACTTTTCTTTTCACTTTAAATGTGTCTGTAATTTTTTCTTGCTTGTCTTTTGATTTTGGGGACTTGCCAGATTTTTTTGACTCAGCAGGTTTTTTGGGTTTCACTGGTTTTTTTGGTTCTGTTGTTCTAGATTTTCTTTTCCTTCCTTTTGGCGCCTCTTGTACAGGTTCCTGAGCAGGAGCTGGTGCTGGAACTTCTGCTGGCATGTGCTCTTCACTCAGAAGTGCCACATTAGGAGCTTCGGCCATCATGTGTTGACATGGAAAGGTATAGAAACCTGGAGGTGGCTGAAGGGAATAGCTGCCAGCTTTCTCAGCTTCCATTCCCTGAGGTCACTCACACGGGCGGCTTCACCTCTACCTGGGTGGAATAAAGGCCACTTTGACCACACAGAACTGGGACTCCGTTTTCCTTTCGTCTCCTGCATTGGAGTAATGTTTCTCCTTTTGGGTCCATAACCTCTCAAGCGTTATGTAGTCATTTCTACTCCCTATTTAAATTAAGATGGCTTTATTTCACCTGGGTGCAGGTGGAGTGCGATCTCCAACCGGGAAGAAATCCACCCCAAGACTTATATCTTTTGAGTGAAAATTTCTCACTGGGATGAATGCCAGTGAGGAATAAATTATTACTTACATATTTAATTGTGTATGAGTGTGATAGTCCATAGATATAGTTTAAGTGGAGAAGGCTAGCTAAAAGGACCTAATCCCCACTATCCATGAATAAGGTTGGTTAAATGGAATAGGGCACTTGAGGTTGCAGATGGAATTACACATGATAATCAATTGCCTTTGAGATGTGGATGAGAAGATCCTGGATTATCCAGGTGGATGCAGTGTATTCACAAGGTTTCTTATCAGTGAAAGACAGAAGAATAGAGAGCAAGAGGGCTAGCAAAATTTGAGCATAGAATACTCAAATACTTCTAGAAGCTAGAGAAGGCATGGACATGATTCTTTCCAAGAGCCATCGCAAGGGACATAGCCCTTCTGACATACGGATTTTAGGGAGGGAGGGCCATTTCAAGTTTTTGACATCAGTCCCAAATGGTGAGATAATTGTTGTTTAAACCATAGATTTGTGACAATTTCTTATTGCATTAATAGAAAACTAATACACTAAGATATTTCAAAATCTAAGATTGACTTTAATGATACCTAAATAGTTCAACATCTGACTCAGGTCACTCTATACATGTATATCATTTCAATGCAGGGGGGAAAGTTCATAGTTATTAGTTTATAATTATAAATAATGATGCATTTTCTTAAAATGAGAATTACCATTCTCTCCTAGATGGTATACTTCTGTTTCCCCATAATATTAACAAAACATGAAATAAAATATATTTAAAGGAAGGTGAATATATTTAGAGGAAGGTGAAAATCGAACAAATATATATATAAGGGGGATATTCTTCCAGTGTAGAAAACTGTAGGGACACAGCACCGAGTTGGACTGAGGGTCAATGGACTCGGAAGAGAGATACGGCTAACATTAAGCTGTAATGGCTTGGGCACTACATTGCATAAATTGTGCTTGGAAAGTTGCCATGGTTTTTCTGGCTCCTGTGCTTCCGTAGGCTTCCAGGTGGAATACATCCTCAGCCCTCTCTGCAGAATTGGAATAAAAAGATAAAATTCATATAAGCCTTCTAACTAAATTTTGTACAGTACAGAATGCTCCTCTCATCAATGTAGTTAGATATTTACAATCTCTTAGCTGTTGCCCTTAATAAACAAAGCTCTTTACTTACCTAAAAACATTTTCAGATTAAATGGTAAAAATAAAACATTATTTCCTTGGTTACCTAACTCTTAAATATATCATAAGGTGAGGAGAAGTTTGATTCTCCTCACTTATCAAATAGGTGTGAGTTCAGGACAATATTGAATTTAACACATGGCCACAGTGGATAACCTTTCCCTTTGTTGTCTTGATTCAGACTTAGCAAAGGTCCAGCTTTTTAATGCAGTACATTTCTTGTTTTCTTTTCTTTCTTTCTTTCTTTCTTTTTTTTTTTTAACTCCATGCAGTTGGGTATATGGTAGGATGGTCATTCTACTCCATCCCACCAAGATAGTGCAAAGGCCTTATGTACTTCCCTTTCAGTGGGTGAGATCCCCTGTTCTTTGGTTGTTAGTGTAGCCCCTTAAAGAAGTCTTCTTCTACGCCATCTGGGGACACGGGGCTGTCTGGATGAGGCTGGGTATTCCTTTGTCTAATTGAATCTAGGGGCTCATACCTACATTTCCATTGAATGTCTGGCTTGTTTTATCTTACCTCCACAAAAAAGGCAAAGCCAGATCCTGGAATGTAGTCCACTCTCTAGTTTCTTCAAATACAATCTCTTTCCTTCTATTTCCTTTTTTGCCTGGGCAACAGAATAAGACTCTGTCTTGGGGGGTGGAGGGGCAGGTTTTCTTCTATTGAGTTTTTTGTTACATTCATCTAGCATTATTTTTTCACTGGGATTTGGCTTTTTCAAAGTAGAGGTTATCCCAGGCTGGGCTGCTATAATAGAATATCATCACCCGGGTGGATTAACTAACAGACATTTGTACATGGTGTGTTCTTGATGAAGGCCTTCTTCCTTGTTATATCTTCACATGGTTTCCCTTGATGCGAACACACAGAGGGAAAGAGAGATCACAGGCCTCCTTCTTTAAAAGAGGCATTAATCTCATATTGAGGGTCCCAACCTCATCTAACCCTAACTGGCTCCCAAAGGCCCCATCTCCAAATACCATGACAGTGGTGATTAGGATTTCAGTGTTTGAATCTGGAGAGGACACAAATATTCAGTCCACAGTGGAGGTCAAACCATGACCTTGGACTCTACAACTGTACTCTGCCAAACATATTTCTGACGCAATGAAGCCTAAAAACAACTGTAATTTGTAGAACACTGAAGAGGGAAATACAAAGATAAAAGAAACATTTCCTATTTTAATAAATGACTCAGTGGCTATTTTAGCTTCAGAAAATTTTTGAGGCAGATGTTATTTAACCCAAAATGGGTGCAATTAATAGGAAATTTTCAAATTTTAATGCATACTCCATTTGGTAGGAAGTCCTTCAAAAAATTCAGGAAGTCAATTGGAACATTTTGAACATACATTCTCCACATATTCTCATGTGCACCTTTGTTTAGAAGTGACAATATTCTTAATATCATGCGCTCATTTCATATAAAACACCATAATACTATAGTAAGCCAAGTCAACCAGAAACTAAATAAAAATGTATAAACTCGTATTTTATACAACAAAGAAAAACAAGGTTATCAAAAAAGTTATGTGTTCTATAAAATAAAATAAAAAAAGCATTACCCTCACCAAAAACTCCAGAGCACTGATGTATTATGTTGTTGAGATTTGAAAGTCTCATTCCGGCTGTGATTAACACTCTTGCACATAACAAGCAATGCCTTAAAATGAAAACCTATTTTCTTTTTTTCTCCTTTTTTCACAACATTGCTTTCTCTTAACTACCACTTAAAATTCAAGTAAGGTTTTTTTATGACTAAGGTCACATTATAAAATAGCACATAAGATGAAAGTAATAGAGTGTAGCCAAAGAGGGGCGTGAAAATGAACACATCAGAAGCCACTATTGCTGGAGCACAGTTTCAGAGGTGTTCATTTTCATTGGGTCTTTAAGGTAGGCTGACAGGAGCAATCAGCTGCCTCATAGATCACTGACAGAAGCTCAGGAAGACAGATGACATGCAGAATAGCAAACCCCGCAGAAATTAAACAGAGTGCTGGAAGAACAATTAGCATCTTTGGGGATAAAAATGCCAAGGAGGAACACTGCTAATTTTAGGGCACAGAATCACATCTAAATGACATCTTCATCTCAATGGCATTTAAGCCCAGAAAATAAAGGCAGCGATTCTTACCGCAAGCATAAGTGTGTCTTTATATGATTTCACAGTGTGTAGTCAATGTCTGAAACAGTTGTAAGCAGATAGACATTCTTGAACGTTTCGAGAACTCTCCTAACTTTGATATTGGGCATAGATAATTTCAGCCCTCACCTTGCTCCCTAATGGGAATAAATAAGTGTATAAATAAGCAGGCAGGCTGATTTTTCCTGATGAGTCAGGCCGAATTCCATTCCCTCTATCTATGGAAATGGTTCTATAGCTGGAAAGGGAAATTTGGAAGCTTTAGAGAACTCTCTGACAGCAGGGTGCTCTTAAAGCATAAGAAAAACTCTGGCACTAAGGAACATGGAGCAAGGAACTCTTCTGTGAAAATCGTACTCTACTCTGGAAAAAAAAATCCAATGGACTCAATGCTAATATGAAACCAATATATAAACAACTAGACGCCCACACAAAAGATAAAACACAAATCTAGTCTAGCAAGGAGCGAGGAGGAAGCAGCATTGTCGGATCTCACCTCCTGTGCAGGCCCCCTGGGCGGAAGGCTCCAGTACAGCTTCTACTTTACCTTAGAACTCAAAACAGTGTTACCTAAACAATTGTACACTCACATTAACTTGAAATTTAAAGAAAGGTGTTTTAAAAAATTAAATTAAAAAATAAAAGCATGTACTCCATTCTGACACAGAACTCCTCAACTCCAATGACTTGGAGGTAAGATGGGGAATGATTGGGGTGGGAGGGACCAGAGACCACGGGGATACACAGCTTAGATACTGAAAATAAGCTTGTATTTATTCAGAGGTGCTACATCCCCCAAATTTCAGTGTTTTTCATATTCTTCTGATTTTTTAAAATTTAGTTTGAAAAACGTAATAACTACAGAAAATTTGAAGGATAATGTACCAAAAAATATTGATGATCAGGATCAGAAAACTTATAAAACTCAACTTTATATGCAAAGAAAACAGTAAGATATAGAAGATTGCATATGTTGAGCGTTGAAATTTATACTGATAGACTCCACTCAACTGAATATTTTAAGATAGAACTATATTTCCAAATGTTTTATTATCCTTTTCTTTATGATAATTTGTGCTATTATTTTCTAATCCAATTCCATGCTTGAAGTGGGGACAAAGATACATATGTGTGGGGAACCTAAAAATAGAAAATCAGGTTTAACATAATAAATAATGAAAAATAATATCAATATAATAAAATTCTAAATATAAAATATATTTTATATTAATCTAATATATAGGTATAAATGTCATAAAATATTCTACAATATATTATGACATAACTATAATAAAAATGAAGTTCTTAAAGACCATTTCCTATACCACTAATTATAGAAAAAGATACAAAAGACCCATCACTCAATTTCATTCTCTGTAACATAATAACATAGTATTCAAGTGGTTCAGCTAATAAAGATTTTTATAATGAGATATGTCATCACTCTTGTTATGACCTTTTGAATGTCAATGTTTCTTTTTTCCGAGAAAGGGTTTCATTCTGTATCCTGGGTAGCGTGCCATGGCATCATAGTTCACAGCAACCTCAAACTTCTGGACTCGAGCAATCCTTTTGCTTCAGCCTCCCCAGTAGCTGGGACTACAGCTGCCCACCATAATTCCTGGCTAGTTTTTTTATTTTTAGTAAAGATGGGGTCTTGCTCTTGCTCAGGCTTGGCTCAAACTCCTGAGCTCAGGTGATCTTTAATCTTTAGGAGTAAAGGCATGTGCCACCACCCAACCTGGGTGTAGATTTTTGGAAAACCAGTTGAATGTCTTCATCTCTACATCCCTAATAACCTGCCAGCAGTTAGCTGAGAGTACTCTGTTTCTGAATCCCATGCAAAGCTATAGCATATTCCATTATCTAGATTTTTTAATTTGTGAAAATTCTTAAATAATGTCTAATAAAATTACATGAAAATAAATCATTGATTGATCACTAGATTAAGGTTGGAAATTCAGCTTGTCTGAAAGAAAAAGTTCTGCTTTTTCAAAAGAAATAATTTGTCTAATACATTTGTATTTGTAATTTGATGCATTTTTAATCATTATAAGAAATAAGATTTTACAGCTTTTAGCATATGCTAGAAGTTAAGTGTGAGTTTCTTCACTCAACTGCTAGGTATTGTGATTTTGTGCAAGTGAGAATAACATTGCCCACACGCCATTTACAGAACATTTATATCACAAATGTTGGAATGTGGTGATCTAATTAAAAAGACATCCCTTTAACCAAAAATTTGATTTGTCCAGAAATCTTTTCCCAGCATCCTGTAACCTTTTCTTATCAACCCTTATCCAATTCAAATCTAAGTAAATTAAAAAAGCTAATACAGAGCTCCTGTCACTACAAGATGTATATGTAGAAATGATGCTTTGAGACCTGAGCTGTCATGCACTTTGTTCACATTAATGCCTGCTTGTAGCTTAGCAATAGAATACTTTCCCTACCTTGTCCCTGAATAGATAAATGACATACTCATACTTCTCCCAATTAACAGCTGGAAACATGTAAGTTACAGGTAGAATAAGCATGACTTGTTCACAAAAGAAAGATGGTTCTAAAAGCACAGCAGACATTGGCAAATGTGGCCATGGGGAAGCGGGTGTTATCCCTGGTGGAGGACCACCAGCCTCAGTAGACAGAATCCTCAGAAGAGAATGAAATTCGAGAAACTTTTCCTGAGTGCTGAGGCAAAGAGGGAGATTGAGGAAACAAAGGTCCTTTTAGAGTGAGGGAGTTCCAACAAATAAATGAAAGATATCGGCCAGATTTTATACTTGCCAGTTCGTAAGGCTAAATAAAAACAGAAGGCTCAAAAGCTCCGCAGAGGACAATTTTCTGAGCTAAGGAGACGGATACCGTCAAAGAGAGCATCACCTCGACCAGAAAAGGAGATGGAACCTACTCAATCTTATGATGCTTAGAACAGTCTCACTTGAGGGAGGGGCCTTTGCAAATGCACCACCAGGTTTTTGCTAGAAACGTGAGCCAGATTTTGAAGTCTAGTGAGGATGCAGGGGACAGAGCTGGACTTCGGATCCCCAAAAACCAAACTGAATCTCACACAGGAGCTAAAGACATGGCAACCGTCAGGACTACACCCAAGACTCAGTCTGAACTAGAACTACTGCTACTTGGTCTGGTGCAGTTCTGGGTTAGATTGCCTTTTCTGCTTCACAGTTTTAGGTACAAATGAATCTTCTTGGGTGCTGCAACTGTACTTTGTCTGAATCTGAAGGGTGATAACAAGTGGTAGTGGTAGTGGTAGTGTATATACAAAGTGTTTTCAACTTCAAGATTTTGGTGCTTTCCTGCATTATGTTACACATCCATTAAAATGTATAATAATAGTAACAGCCATAACTAGGTATTAAGCACAATCCATCATTCAAAACAAAGCTAAGTCCTTACAAACAATACATATGCAATCACCACACTCTCTCATCATTCTCTCACCTACTCAATCCAGAATCCCATATTCATTATTACCTTTCCTTTTTACATAGTTTCATTGTGTTGATTTGTATTCCTAAATTATACATGTAAGCCAGTTGTAACTAGCTGTTTTCAATATGAGGCCTAAATTAGTTTGTCTTTCTTCTCATATATCAGTTTCTTTCTTTTTTTTTTTTTTTCAGGTTTTTTTTGGCCAGGGCCAGGCTTGAACCCACAACCCCTGGTACATGGGGCCAGTGCCCTTCTCCTTGAGCCACAGGTGCCCTTCACCCCCATCCCCTCCTCACCCCATGTATCAGTTTCTTAAAAGTGATGTGCCTCAAGATCAGTGGTCCATAGCAATGATTTCTAACTTCCACTTATTTTATGGGCAGGCTTCTTATTCACTCTAGATTTTTGAGGCCATTTTTTAAGGAATTCTTCCCCCCTGGGAAGTTGGAGTGTCTTTCCTATCCTCCATATGTATGTTACCCCTAAAGGCTATAGTTGACCTGTTGATTGATCTCTATATTATATCATATTAGATATTGAAACACATCATATATTGCCCCTTTTCCTAAGTTGTTCATTAAGACTTACAATGGGATTAGGTTGGTTTTCATTTTTATTTCATAGTTCTGCAAGCTTATTTCAATACATGATTTCGTTCCATCAGTTTGTAATTGAACAAAATGATTTACAGAATATGTATTAGGTTTAATTAATGGAATAAAGTACAACTTGAGTCTCTGTTCCTATTTCTTGAATTATACTTCTTCCTGATTTGATTTCTCAACTGAATTTTGCGTACTTTCTTCCTCCTGCCCTCTGCTTCTCCAACAAATCCACATATATAGTATACCTTTTTTGTTACTTAAGCTTGTTATGGGCTTAGACATTCTGTTTTATTTGAATTCTGAGGGCTAAATTTCCTTGATATTATTTCTTTCTTTATTTTTTTAAGACAGAATCTCATTTTGTCACCCTGAGTAGAATGCCGTGGTGTCACAGCTCACAGCAACCTCAAATTGTTGGGCTTAAGCAATTCTCTTGCTTCAGCCTCCCCAGTAGCTGGGACTACAGGCGCCCACCACAATGCCTGGCTATTTTTATAGACGAGGTATCAGACTGGTCTGGAACCTGTGAGCTCAGGCAATCTACCCACCTCAGCTTCCCAGAGTGCTAGGATTACAGGCGTGAGCCACCACGCCCAGCCTCCCTCTTCTTCAACCAATCCACATATATATTATACCTTTTTTGTTACTTGAGCTTAGACATTCTGTTCTCTTTGAAAGCTGGGGACAAATTTTCCTTGTTATTATTTCTATCTTTTCTGGGACCAGATACTTCCAATGATTAAACTTCAGTTAGAGTTTAAATTTTACACATTTTCCTTTAGCCTGAGCCCATTAGGATCATGGAGCAGAAAAGTGGGTTGAGTAGGAGAGACCCACTCTCAGGCAATTGAGCTTGCTTCTTTTCTGCCATCTCCTTAAATAGACATAGCCAGGAGCCATTCCAGCAAGCCAGATTATAGTTCATACCTGCAGATCTGAGCTCATTATTCTTAGTGAACTCGGATGTGGAAGTCCATGAAATATGGCAGAATCTGAAATATTGCTAGCCCTGGAAAGCATACAGACTGAAGAATGACAGGCCTCAATCACAGCAGGCTCTGACTTGGTGGAGGCCCTGCGTCTGTTCCTACAGTGACACAAGGCTTCTCTGGAGATATGTACAGGTTATAGTACCAATAGAATGTCTGCATCTAAATAGTAAGGGGGTGGGGAGGGACTCTTTTTTTTTTTTTTTTGTAGTTTTTGGCTGGGGCTGGGTTTGAACCCTCCACCTCTGGTATATGGGCTGACACCCTACTCCTTGAGCCTAGGTGCTGCCCAGTGACACCTTGATACAGTTTCTTTGGAGAACCCCGACTGATAAAACCAAGTTTTAATCCTTTTAGAAAAGTTTTGTTTAAAAATGTGACATACATTGTTATTGGCTTCTTTGTCAGATGGTTTTATAAATTTTCACACATGTATCAATCTCTGCAAGCACCATGACAACTAGGATACAGTGAAGGCCCATCATGCCCCGTAAAACTCCCGCTTCCTTCCCTCTGCACACCACCCACCACATACCTCTAACTTTGGCAGTCACTACCTGTTCTTTACTACAAGTTTCTCTTTTTGAGTATATCATTAAGTAAAATCTTGCCGTATGTCACTTTTTTGAAACTGGATCATTTACTGAGCATTAGTGGCTCTGAAATTTTTCCAAGTTGTAGCTTGCATCAGTAGTTCATTCCTTTTTATTGTGAAGTAGTATTCCCTTGTATGGATGTGCCTCAGTTTTTTTATTGAAGAACATTTAGATTGTTTCTAGGTTTCTAGGTTTTAACCCAGAAATCCCACTCAAGGGTATTCACCCTAGTGAAATGGAGGCTTCTGTGTGCTCAAATGTTTATAGAAACTTTATTCCTATTCATAGAAAACTATTTTCCACAGGATTTTAAGAATAAAAAATAAATAATTTATGACAATGAAATTGTATATTATTTAAAATACACATTCCCAAGTTGGCTATGTGGCAAGATAATTATAACTTTCATTTCATTCAGAGAGAACATTCAGTAAATGTAAAAATTATTTTTGCTAACTTTGTAAGCAAATATCTAAACTGAGTAGGTATTTCCTGACTCTTTCAGTCAAAATTCTTATGAATGAAAAGAAAGAACACAGAAAAGTAGCACCCTTTACAAACTGCAGCCTTGGCCATGGGCGTAAATTTCTGTTCTTACCACGTGTAGCAGAGGCGTACCTCTCCAGAGACTGATCAGGGTATTTTTAGAATACTATTAACCCAAATGTAGCTAACAGCAAGGGGAGGATGATATGATAAATTACTCACAGCATATATTTTTATGGGGGAAATGTTCTTTGATTTTTCAAACTATCAATTTTCATGTGCAATGTTTACCTTAATAATGGTGTTTTGAATTTGTATTTTAGTCCTCTTCCTATAAATACTCTTTATATTATCTCATTTTTTGTTTTCAGTGTCAGCCTCAGGGAAGAATGTATTAAAAAATAAAAAGCAGGTGCCCCACACCTCATTTGTACTTTAGACCGTCTTAAGACCTTCCAGGAGATGTAGTTTTGGAAACTGTTAGTATAGTTGTCACAAATCTGGTTTTAAAGAAAGAGACAGCAAAGCTTTAAATTTTGGAAGGTACAGTATGACTTCAAAAATCCCTGTATATTAACCTCTAGTATTTTGGACATTATTACCTAAAAATTGTGCCTCTTAGATTTTTGTTTTCTTGTGCCCACAACATGATTATTTAGTTCTTGATGACTCTATGCCCAAAAAAAAAAAAGATTTAAAAGGAAAAAAATGGTGACAGTGTAAAAATAGGAGGAATTTCAAGAGTTGGTAATACTGATAATAGTATTTTTTGCCTGCATGAACATGAAATTGCTTCAAATAAACAATAAAATATAGCCTAAAAATTATGTAATTTAATTAATTATTCCTCTAAAAAGTTAGATAATTTTTTTCATTTCTCTTTTCGTTGCTGCAGTGGCTGACTATATCACGTGTCCCAATTTTCTTTAAATTATTTATTGTTTATTTATTTGCTTTCCAGGAACAATGATTAATATTCTTTTGGCTAATCTGACACAGAGATGATAGAATATTTTCAAGGAACTGATGTACATAAAAAGTTTACATTCAGCGTTGCTGCCTCTAAACACACATTTTTTTTCTAGGTGAGAGCAGTATTTATATTTATAAAATACTCAAGATTCTCATTCTGTAAATCTAGTCTTTTCTGGGCTCCTAGCCAAGATGCAGAAACATGCTGATAACTCTGGTGAGAATTGTTGTATCACCAAGGTCATTATTATAGTTAAAAATGGAGTATTTGAGTTGTAAAAAATTTATAATTCCATTTAACAAAACCGGGGTGCTGAATTTTTGCTTTATATGCCATTTATTTCAACTTCTTCAGTCCATCTGAGCACATAAGATGGGCATCTACGTGGTTGAAACCATAGCTACAATCATCAGATTTATTTTATTGCAGGTAGATGGGAAAAAAATCAAAGAGAATCATTCAACTCATAAATAAATGTGATGTTGCCAGAGGGCGTTGTTTAATCTTTAATTCTGCAAATACTTGAATGTAGTATATAGTTCTGTCTCCAAATGTTCTTGGGTACGTTGGATACTTCCATCTCTTTGGCCATTCCCTTTAGGAAACTCTCTGTCCTGGCCATGCTGGTGTAAAGAGATCTCTCTTCTGTCTGATTCATCTCCAAGGAGGTGACTGTGGGTTCTGTCCTGCTGTGCTTGAGATCATTTAAAAAAACACACTCCTGGCAGCAAATTGCTTTGATACGCGTCTATTAGCTGTTTCAGTGCTTCATCCAGAATAAAAATCCCATAAGAAGAATATCCAGAGGTTATTTTTATCTCCTTTCTGTAGTTGACATGATCACTTCATTCAGTTCTTTCTGCTGTTGCCAGGTGCTGAAGGAGGCTGAGCAGGGAGTCGCTGAGGTGGCAGGACCATGGTCCCGTTCTGCCTCTGGGTCCCGCCCTGGATGAGCAGAGATGCTGCCTCACCGACGGCCCAGAGAAGCTGGGCAGCCTCAGTCCTGACAACTGGCTTAAGCAACACATTCAGTTTGAACTTTCCAGTCTCAGCAAACACACACTCACACACATAACCCCTGTCCCAATGTTTTTGTTTGTTTCTGTAGCAGTCCGGGGCTGGGTTCGAACCCTCCAGCCCCAGTGTGAGGCCTGACACTCTAACCACTGAGCTACAGGCGCCAAGCCCATGTGTCCCAGTTGGTGGGACACGTGAAGATGAACACGTGAAAACTCCAGACCTCAAAACAGAGTCTCTCTCGCTGCCACACCATCCAGGGCTTGATTGAGTGGCAACTTCCTTGCCCAAAGCTCTTGTAAGAATGAAGCACGTTTGCAGTCAGTGGTCTTAGAGAAAAGCCTGTTAAACCAATTCATCCGTCAGTGCAAATTTCAAGTGCAGCCTTCTAGACTCTATAAATGATGAAACCCTTCAAAATAAAGAAATAGTAGAACGGTGATTTACACACCCCCTTTCCACTATGTCTCCAGCTGAGAACCCCAGCGCCCATGGGAGTGTCACTTTCTCTATCATTCTGAGTCTTCGTGTTAAATGGAATTCCAGAGTGCCTTCGTACCAAACTGTCCTTCAATTTACTGTGGAGGCCGCCCCATGAGGATGACCAACCTGCTTTTATGAGAAATAATAACCCACCCCTTCATACACATATGTTTTATCGAATCTGCTAATATCTCTGTTGGCAAGCATCAAAGCAAACCAAAACCTCATTTCATCACTCAGGATGGATTTTCAAATACAGATGTACATTTGGAGTAGTATCTAATGAGAGATTATATTTGTCCAGTGATGAATTTTTGTCATTTCCTGAAATCTAAATATTCCTATCTCATATATGAGGAAGAAAAGATTATGCCCTCAACTATCCAAATTAAAAATACAAAACAAAATTGAATTTAAAGTGATTAAATAATTTGTTAAAGATATTCTAGCTAATACATAATGGAGATGAGAATCAAATATTGTCTTAATGTAAATTACATTAAAAACTGAGTATTTACTATACCAGTATTTCTGCTGGTGGGACTGTAAATTATTATTTACAATTTATATAGAAAAAAGTAGGGAGTTTCCTTAAAGAAGGAAATGGAGAAGTAACATTTGATTCAGAAATTATGGGTATCTCTAGAAAGGAAAAGATGTCATTTTATCAAAATGACACCCACACTCAAATGTTTATTTGTAGTAAAATTCACAATTGCAAAGATGTGGAATCAACCCAAGCGCCCATCAGTTCATGAGTAGATTAATAAAATAATGGTATATGTGTACCATGGAGTACTACTCAGCCATAAAAAGGATGAATTAGTGCCTTCTGTAACAATTTAGGTGGAACTGGAGACCATTGTTCTAAGTGAAGTATCTAAAAATGGAAAAATAAACACCACATATACTCAATACCAAATTGGAAGTAGTTTATCAACTCCTAAGTGCTGATAGGGAAATAAAATCGAATGAAATTTGAGTGGGAGAAGGGAGAAAAAAGAGGAGGGGTAAATCCCCACTCAATGGGCACCTTGCGTAGATACATTGCACCCTTTCTGGGTGATGGCAACATCTATAATTTTGACTTAACATTTAGAAAAGCAAACTATGTAACTAAAACATATGTACTCCCATAATATACTGAAAGAATATTTTTTCTTGTTTTTGAGACAGAGTCTCAAGCTGTTGCCCCGGGTAGAATGCTGTGGCATCACAGCTCACAGCAACCTCAAACTCTTGGGCTTAAGCGATTCTCTTCCCTCAGCCTCCCAAGTAGCTGGGACTACAGGCGCCCGCCACAACACCCAGCTATTTTTCGGTTGTAGTTATCATTGTTGTTTGTCAGGCCTGGACTGGATTTGAACCTGCCAGCCCCAGTGTATGTGGCTGGTGGCCTAGCTGCTAAGCAATGGGCGCTGAGCCATGAAATAAATTTTAAAAATAAAAGAAAATTGCAAACACGCGTCAAAGTTGTTCATATCATAGTAGATATACTACTAAATTTTTAAGATTTTTTAAAAACATACTGTTTTGTAGCAACGTACAACTTAAAACTACTGGTGCCATAAACTTGAATTCTCCATTATTAATAAAAATGATGTACAGTGTGCCACAGTTACTCAATCAACAATTTCCAGAGATCACCTTGAGTGGTAGGGTCTGAAATAGACCTGGCATTGCCTTCCTTGGTTATTAAGCTTTATGGAGCAGCAATTCTTCATTTGTTCCAACTTTATGTGAAAAGGACAGTGCTACAGACGTAGAACAATACATTTTCAGCAAGTCACCCCAGCAATGCGCAGCGATGGCCTCATTAATGCTTCATAGAAACTGCCATATGTAATCTCTGAACATATCACTCAATGTCCTCATATCATTCAGTCCTTTAAATGCCAAGTTTATGGCATGGTGCAGGATAACGATATAGGGACGGCAAAAAGTAAAGTAATCTGAGTTTGTTCCTTAGCAAAATTTAATTCCAGGGTTCCCTCCCCTTCAAAATGTATAGCTTCGTGAAAAATACTGACAATATGTTTTGTGTCATATTAAATAAGGTTAAGGAGAGAGGGATACAGTTGTTTTTATTTCACTGTGAAGAAAAAGAGGAAAATATTTTTTAAACAAACATATTAATTTAGTTTACCTTCTGTTCTGAAGCCAATGCCAATATCAAATTTGAAGTAAAGAAATAGTTGGCAATCCCCTCAGCATTTCACAGTGTACCCCTTCACAGGGTTTGTAACACCCAGGATGTCCCAACTATTACAACACACATTTTAAAATTATCTTAACAGAATGAGCTTGAGTTCGAGTTTCTCAGAATAAAATATATCTTGAAATTTGGGGGCAAAAGGAAAAATAAACATCAAAAATTTAAATAATTTGGAGAACAGTGTGTTCACCTTATTTGATAATTCTGGAGAGTATAACAATTTTGGAAATTCATTGTTTCATTCCCATTACAAGTTAATTTTTCTAGTTAATCATTTTGCAGTCAGTATATTGTTTTTATAAAATGAGATCAGACTCTTTCTTCCTGACATGTTAGTGGTAAAACTAGTGAAAGAGAAAGGAGGTAAAAGTGACTCCGAGATGTCTCGCTCGGGTGACTAACGAGATGCCATTAACCAAGATGAAAGGACATAGGTAGAAAGGAAAATTTGAGGTGTAAGTAATTGATAATTTAAAAGGCTATTTTAAATGCCTATTGGATACATAGATATATTTAGTGGGAAGTTGGAAATGTGTATCAGTTAGATTCAGCACCGTCAGAGCTACAGATAAAGGACAGCGAATCACCCCTGAGTGAAGTCGGACCTCTGGGACGGGTCAAGCTGCTCAGAGGGACAATGGGACGTGGCTTTGAGGTAGAGGATAAATTCCATTCTGGGTGGCTGAGAAGTACAGACGGATGTAGCAAGTGGAGGCTCCCTTTCTTTACAACTCTGTCAGTAAAGGACAGACAAAATTCTTGATAGATTTTAGGAGAAGAAATATTAAGTGAAGTTTCCTTTTTCTTTTTCTTTTTTCTTTTTTACTTTTTACTTTGTCTTTTATACTAAAGGGTTATAGTGTTCCTAGTGGGACTTAAGGTCATTTTTTAATGAGGTAAAGAATCTTTGGACTTAATTAACTTACCATTAAGAAAATTAGAGAGAGATTTTAGAATACGCATAATTCTTACTTGAGGCAGAGAGACAGGCAAGGAAGAAAGACTTTGCCATTCAACTCTTCGAGTAGATGCGGCACAACAGCCTGGAAGTGAAAGGGGCCACGTTCCGACACGGCCCTTCTCCGGGGTGACTTTGCTCTCCCTGACAGCGGAGACGACTCCAAATTTAATCAATGGATTGAGAACTGAGGGATCAGAGAGTTTTCTTTCCTCTTGATTACTTCCTAGGTTTTGACTATGTCTCAAACAGTCTATTTTACTTGCATTTTACAAAGCCCATATAAAAGCATAAATCTACAATAAATATTCCTTTTTCATGACTAGATGGTAGCCAATGAATTGTCAATTCATTCAAACCCACTAGATATCTAAGAAATGAGACAATAGGACTTGCATTCAAGGATGAAAATAGAGCTATGAATGCCTAATTATTGATCAAATTTAAAATTTTATTAAGTATATTTACACATCTAGATTAGTTTACAATTTCTAGAGATAAGAATATTAAAATATAGTCACTGGACCTTCTCTAACAGTGGAGACCACTTTTATACTGCCTAAATACATTGTTTGCATGGTATAATAATGGTCTTGGGAATTCTTACTAAACACTTGAATATCAACAAAGTTGCAAGACATTGACCTCTTACTCCACTAAAAGCCATGGGGCTGTCAATACTTCTAGTGTAATTACATATGTGTGGGTCTATACACATTCACACATAAAAAAATGTGTATATGTACCTGTAGGCATATGATATTTTATTACAATTATAAGAAAGCTTCAGTATGTAATAACTGTCTATAAAAACAAATATTATTATTTAAATTATTATTACTACCATAAAATTGACTGCTGTTGTACACCTTATATAGAGAAGATAGCTCATGAATTCACCGAAGTACAAAGACAATTTTCAAAAGGCAGTTATCACCTTTGAATAATGAATCTTAGCAATGGCTGTGTAAGAAAACATCTGAAAGATGGTAAAATATACATTTTAGCACCGTATATGTACAAGGTAAGGCACTCTGATCTCAATTGTCAGTACAAGTTTCTTTGTTTCAACTTATAAAGATCGAATTCAGAGTTTTGAAGTGAGTTATTATTGCTTATCTTCATTTAAGGTCAGGCAAAATTTTGAACGTGTTAATCAAAGAGAATACTTATTGTCATATCTCACTTCTGACATTTAAGAAAAACTCTTCATGCAAATTAAGTATGTGACTAAACTGCCAAGATAGTATATCAAATCCTTAACACAGAAACACAATGAACTTCTCCATATTGACTGAAGTTCTTCACGTGCCTTCTCTCAAGTGCAAATTAGACTTAGATTTCTCCTCTTTGAAGTAGAGTTACCCTGTACATATGCAGCGTAAAGCACACTTAAGTCTATCATGAATCAAAGTTAAAGCATCACTTTAAAATATTTCCAGGCGCAGGAGTTTTACACCTTATAAAAATATACCCATTCCAGAAGGAACGTTAAATTCATCAAGCTATTTTTTTGGAACTTATAATTGGCTTTTTAAAAACTTAAAATATCAGTTCATTTTCCCCTCAAATAATTTCCTTCAAACACTTGACTCTGTTATCACATCTGATTTTTAAATGATTAACTATCTATTTTGTTCTGATTTACAGAGTCTCTCTATTTATATTACAAATTGTACTTCATCAGATAGGAAACTTAATTGGCTATAATTGAATGGAGTTGTTCTGCCTTGTGTTTTATGAATCTGAAAGGCAGGAGGTGATAGTGAACCCACGAAAAACCCACACCCTTCTTTCCAGAATAGCACCCCTTCTCAGGAGGCCCTACTAGTTGGAGGTGCCACTGCTCATGCTCAGCCGTGTTAATGATGGTTAGAGTTAAGACTCCGATTCCAACTCTGAGAGTCTTTTATTGATCTAAGTGCCAAGAGCAAGAGTGTACAGCGGAAAATAGTGCCTTGTTTAATCAAGAGTAGTTTTCCAAAACTGGTAAAATCAGAATGCTGGGAAAAGTTAGAATGCCACAGAGAGAAGAGAGGCTGCTTTATTCCAGCTTAGTAAATACAGCAGAACCTCCAAACTGACCACCTCCCTCCATTGACCACCTCCTTTAGCTGACCTAATTTCCAACAGACCGGGCATACCCACATGTACGTATCGCAGTAGGCCTAGCTCCTTATGGTGGCCAGTGTGGTACAGTCCCTTGGGTGGTCATCTTACAGAAGTTCTACTGTATTTGTTCAGCCTCTATATCCTATCACAACACAGGGCTGTTGTTTCCAAAGTGCCCAGGGCGTGATATTTGATCTTGGAAATTCCGGGATTTTAGCTAGTTTACGTAGAAGATTTATCTTTCATCATGTCATTTTTCTCTTTCTCAATTTCAAATTTAACTGTCTTTTAATAAACTAAAGGACACTCTACAAGTTCGAGAATAAAACATGGATCCTATTATTAATTTATCATCTAATTTTGGTGTGATATTTATCTTCTATTAGGATCCAACAAACAAAAGAACCATGTAACTTCTTCTTGCATTTTAATCTTACCTTAATTTCTACCAAGTGGTTTATTTGATCATAATTATTTTGGCATCAGAATAAGCCCAGCTATTGTTGTTTACCCAGTGCAAGCCCGTGAGATGCCAGAAAAACTTCATATGACAAAACGATGCAGAAAATTTCATTACATTTCTGTAACAAGTCATATGTTCGCTGTTGCAGGTCCTGTTCCCTGGGAAACTGACTCTGAGCTGGAGATTTGTCATGCGGGAAGTTTATTAGGGAGTGCTTTCAGAAGCAACTCCTGTTGGAAGGAAAGAACGAAGGATTGCGCAGGGAGAAATCAGGCTGCTGCACGATCACAGCACAGGCCTAAGCTGTTCCCTTAGGGAGTCCTGGAGCTGAGATGCCAAGTTGGGCCTCTCTAAGGCATGGTAGCTGGATCTTTACACTGGAAGGAAAGTTAAGCATCTGCTCATGGGATAGAGGTGATCACAAAAAGGCAATATTACCTTGGGCAAGCAAATCACCTCAGCAAAAGACTAGCCCCAGAAGAGACAACACTCCAGCACCATGGTTGATACTCCAAGTATCCAGAGAAATGTGGGCTACAACTCTGAAAGGGGTGCTGGGCAGTAACACTTCTAAATTTATCTGGACTGAGCAACAAGCCTTTTTCTTGCCATTTTGAAATTAAGAGTTCGGGATACATTTGTTCATTGCAAATCCAAATGTTTCCTCTTTGCCACCCCAGAAATGTTGGTGCTCAGATAGCATCGAGACATAAAATTCATAGGAAGAGTACATTCTGTTTCTTCCCTTTTTCCCCTGTCTTTGATTCTTGTTCCAAATCTTACTTGTACATTTTGTTTCAAGCAGATCTCTGGACAGCAATTAAAGAAGTTATCGGTTATTCATACATCTTCCATTAGAAAAAGAAATATGTTTCCCCAAATTCAGGGTGGATATAACCAAGGAGGTCATGAGTAGCCACTGAATCTTGGTAAAAATATGATGCCAAAATGCATATGCTGGCATTGCACCTCTTTTTGATAGACTAGCAGGTACAATTTTTTTTCTTTCCAATTTAAATCCAACTATCTGGGCCGATACAGTGGTAACCATTGATCAGTTTCCATGAATAAATAAAAGTTATTACTTACTATGAAATAGCAAGTGACATAAAACAAAAAGCAGAATACATGCTGATAGGATCATTTGAAAATTCAATAACTGGGGGCGGAGCAAGATGGCAGCCGAGTAACAGCTTCCTTGTGGCTGGGCATGGTGAGACTGGGGAGAGAGGACTTCAGGCATCTCTGGCAGGCGGGATCTACCCAGGAACTTCCCCTTGGGGACACAGGGAGACAGCATGAGG